>PVLD010029810.1:0-17599 GCA_004027595.1 Dinomys branickii
TTTTAATTTTTATTTTAATTTAGGGTCTTGCTAAGTTTCCCAAACTGGGTTTGAACTTTCAGTCTTCCTGCATCGTCTTCTGAGAGTGTTGAGATTATAGGGATGTGCCACTACACCCAGCTTGCACTATAGTTGTGTAAGATGTTACCATTAGGGGACCGGGTCCAGATGATCTCTCTGTTTGATTGCTCATGATTGAATGTGAATGTACAAGTATTTCAAAAATAAAAGTTTACCTTTAAAATTTTTAAAATAAAAGATATCTCAAAAAATAAAATGTTATTATATGGATTTATTATTTAGAGCCAAACTCGGGATGCCACAGTTTTTGAGTCCTGAAGCCCAGAGTCTTTTACGTATGCTTTTCAAACGAAATCCTGCTAACAGATTAGGTAAAATTTTTAATTAATTACTTTCTTTTGTGTGTTTGTTGGTGTTTCAGTTTAGTTTTTGGAGAGATGAATATTTGTTTAGTGAGATTATTAAGTATGAAGACAAATATTAAAAGCAAAGACTATATATTTCTCCTTGAAATAAAGCTATCAATCAACTTTTGATAGGTGCAGGACCAGATGGAGTTGAAGAAATTAAAAGACATTCATTTTTCTCAACAATAGACTGGAATGTAAGTATAGGATGAAAACTTGCTTGAAAGTTTTTATAATTAATATATTATCTAAGTTTCTCTATTTTCCTCCAGAAACTATATAGAAGAGAAATTCATCCACCATTTAAACCTGCAACTGGCAGGCCTGAAGATACATTTTATTTTGATCCTGAGTTTACTGCAAAAACTCCTAAAGGTAAAGAGAAATAAAACATGAAAACTCAAATATAAGGTGTTAGACTTTTTTTTCTTACTCAGTCAGAGCTTTTCCAGGGTAATTCTTTATGCTATACTAAAATCTCCTAAATTAGATTCTTCCCTAACTTGGAGCATAGCACTCACAGGTATCATGTAGGCTGTACTAATTATAGTACCCAGTAGCCACATATAGCTAATTAAATTTAAAATAAACATTCAGTCTCTCAGTCACAGTAGGCACAGTTCAAATGCTCAGTGGCCATATATGACTGCTGGCTAGCATGTTGGGCAGCACAGAAAATGCCCTTCATTAAAGAACCTCAGTGGTTCAGTGCTAATGTTAAATGCTATTAACCCAGCAACTCATAGATTTATTATACTCTTCAAATGAGCTAGCTGTTTTCTAGGCTCTGAGAAAGGAGCGTGTTAGACTAGCAGTGGCAGTATAAGTCATCAAGACAGATGTGATGCAGGGCCTCACTGAGGTACCCTGGACATCAAGGGGTGTATATAATGGTGCCTAAGAACTCCTCCAGATAAGTAAGAAAAGTCGTAATTTCACTGATTCTTCCCTTCAGCTTTCAAGGGAATCTCAGTGACTTCTTACTCTTTTCAGATTCCCCTGGGATTCCACCCAGTGCTAATGCACATCAGCTTTTTCGGGGGTTTAGTTTTGTTGCTATTACCTCAGATGATGAAAGCCAAGCTATGCAGACAGTTGGTGTACATTCAATTGTTCAGGTGAGTCCAGTCATTTTTTTATTTGAAATGCTGTAAACTCCATTTCATTATATGAGTAATAAAATACAGATTATCTACGGATTTTTAGTGAACAGCTTAAAATACATTTTATATCATTAACATTACTTTTAGAAATATCTTTCATATGTCACTGAAAAGGCTGCATGAACCAAAATCCTAGATACCTATGTGACTTGAAAGTGAAATTCTAAGAAAACTGAGGTAAACATCATCTCTGTCCCCTCTCTTGCCTCAAAATGTTTGTCGGACCTGCTATGCTTCATCCCCAGGCTATTTCAGGTCTGCTATGGTGGATTGAGGCCTCTGGTTGCTTAATGTTTTAGAATAGGGGTCAGCAGACTTTCTTTATACAAGGTCAGAAAATAAATATTTGCAGCTGTATTTCTTCTCACATGGCTATTCAGCTCTGTTATTGTAGCATAGCAGCCACAGACAGTACATAACTAGACATGACTGAGTGCCACTAAAACGTTATTTATAAGCTGGTCCTGGTGACGCATGCCTCTAGTCCCAGTCACCAGGGAAGTTGATGCAGGAAGTTCAAGAGTTTGAGGCCTATGTGGGCAACAAAGCAAGACCCCATCTCCAAAAATGCATACATACATACATACATACATACATACATACATGCATACTTTGTTTACAAAAACAGGCAGTGAACCAGATTTGTCCCATAGGCCATAGTTTACTAGTCTTTGTCTTAGATAAAAGAACTAAAAATGTACCCAAACCTCAGTTTTCCAAATTTTGTGACCTTGCATTTTTGGAGCCCCCTTTGTTAGTAAGAAGAAATGGTTATGGGTACTGTCCTAGGGCAGCCCTACCTCTTTATAATAGAGTTGCAGAAAAAGTGAGTAAAGATCACAGGAGCAGGTTAGTTGCTGGGGAGGGGAGTTACAGGAAACTGGACTAGTAAATTAAATGTTGTTAGAGGGACACAAGTAGTACAAACGTTAAATTTCTTTCCCTGCTAGTATTATGGAAAAGTAAATTTAATTTGTCCTAATCTGATCATTACATATTGTATACATGTATTAAAACGTCACACTGTATACCATAAATGTGCAATTCCTAAATGTCAATTTAAATTAAAATTTATTTTTTAAAGTTTACTTCATCCTTTTAATCAGAGGAAACTAAATACTGTATACATTTTGAAACATAGCATTGTTTTTAGGGTATTATTAATGCTTAGATTCACTTAATCATTGAGTTGCTTTTTGTTGTAAAGTTTTTTTCATGAGTAAATCCATCTTTCTGTTTTCTAGAAAACCAGTTAAAATGTGTTTTAATCAAAGCTTACCTTGCCATAGTCTCTCTCCTTTACTGTGCAAGCACATGAATATATGGCAAGTTTTTAAATTATAACTGCTGCACCTAACATAGAAAATACAGGCTTAATATTTTACAAACTTCAAGTTCTACCTTGTACAAAGCTTGTAGGCATGGAAGGCCTCATATCACTACAAAAAAACCAGCAGCATAACTTTTCTCAGCCTCTTTATAGAAATAGTAATTTGCCATTCATCATGCAGCATATATTATTAGTCCCTAAATCATGAACTGCTTCTTTAGCAGAAATCATACAAATCTATAAGTTGAAGATGAAAGAAAGGCATAGCTGCTAAAAGTACAAAATGACAATTCTTATCACTTGCAAATGCATTGTTTTTATTTAATCATCACCATTACCTTTTGAGAATGCACAAGCACAAGGCTACATGGCTTATAAGAGGCACATCTGAAACAATCCACATGTTCTAATTCTGAGTCCTAGTCATGTCTTCTCTACCAGAGTTTCTATTTCCACAGGTGCTTCAAAAAAGTTTATAGTTGGCTGGGGAGTGCAATAGAGCTAAATCAAAGACAAGGCTGTAAGCCCTGTATCAAGCATTTCTTCTTTTTCTTTTTGACAAACTTTTTAAAAATGTGTATTTCTTACTATAAATATCTCCTTGCAGAAGAATATGTACTATAAAGAATCTTTTTATTTTTACGGATACTCATTTATAGTTAACGTCAACAGTGCATACTGAGTAACATATAACCAAATTATGAAATGCACTAAAGGCATTGTGGAATTCATTATCAGTTTATAATTTTACTTGCAGCAGTTACACAGGAACAGTATTCAGTTTACTGATGGATATGAAGTAAAAGAAGATATTGGAGTTGGCTCATACTCTGTTTGCAAGAGATGTATACATAAAGCCACAAACATGGAGTTTGCAGTGAAGGTAAATATTCTTAGATTTAAAATGCAGGGCTAAAAGCTCTTGTTCATGCTTGTCACTACCAGGTAAAAATTGTGTCCTTCCTTTTGGTAAAAGTGCCTTTTATGTCAAAATGGTATTGTTCTCATACATGAAAATACTACAACTAAGAAGCACTATTTTATAAAATTAACAGATGAGTGTGAAGGCACACACTATAATCCCAGCATGCTTGGAGGCTGAGGCAGGATGATCACAAGTTCAAGCCTAGCCTGGGTAACTTAGTGAGACCCTGTCTCAAAGTTTAAAAAAAAATTAAAAAACAGGAAAGATTAGGTTCAGTCCCTACAACTATAAAAAATATGTCTGTGTGTATGTATACATATACATATATGTATGTGCCTTAGTTACTTTTCTCGCATTGCTGAGACAAAATACCCAACGTCTAAAGTTAAAGGAGGAAAGGTTTACTTAGCTCACAGTTTGAAGAGGTTTCAGTCTATAATCCACTGGCTCCAAAGCAAGCTGGCACATGACAGAGGGGCAGCCTTTCATGGAAGATAGCAAAAGCAAGAAGACAGGCAGAGGGAGAGACAAGCCTTCTTTTTTCCTTATACTGTATGCAGGCTGCGCCCCCTAGGGCAGGTGTAGTGCCCACACTCTTTAGTCCTAGCATTGGACTGTGGGTCAGTCACAAACTCTAGGTCCAGCCACCTCTGAAAAGCCTGCCTGCCATGACTGCATGAGGCTTTAGGGAGACATCTAGACACAAACCATAGCTTTATAATATATATTTTTAAAGCTCTTTTTGTTACGAAAAGGTAAGGTAAATTTAAGTATCTGGGCTAGTGATTGTCCAAGATCTTAATCTGGAATCATGGATTCCCATGGAAGCTAAAGGCAGGATGCTCATACATCTAATTAGCCCAGCATAGTACCAGTTTATACCACACATAACTTTAATAATACTCCTTTTACTCTCAGAAGTCCCGATTTTATAATAAAGGTGTGAGAAAGTTCCTCAGAATTGTGTGCTGAATTTTGTATATTTATATTTTTCTGGAAAAATTGTTCATACCTTTCCATCCATCTAAAAAGATCTATTAAAAATAAAAGAATAAGAGCTTTTGCCATAAAATTTATTATCATTGCCAATTTTAATTGCATTAGATGTCCTAAAACAGAATTTGCTAAGCTAAAAACTAAGGCTCTGTGATAACGTTTGAATTTCAAATCTTTCACTGTGAATAAACAAGTACTATATTCAAAATCTCTGCCTTTTGATTTCTTGGAATAGGAATCTGCTCTCCTACCTCAACTAATTCAAGTAATGTGTAAAGCTTCCAACTTAACCTTGAACCTTTTATGTTATTTGATGAGTATGGGTAGCTCATATTGACTTAGTGGGAGAGTATCATTAGTTGTTATTACTCTTCTAAATGTGGATGTAATTACTTTAAAGAGTTATCACTGTCTGTAAGGCTTCCTGCCAGATGTAGGAATAAACCACAGAAATAAATTTAACTTGCTATTCTACTCATTACTGTTACTGAAATCTGGAATTCATAGAAATTTTCAAATTGCATATATGAAAGAAAGAAAAAGGAATGATGTGCTTGTGTTTGAGGATGTATCTTTACTCCATAAACACATCAGCAAAAGCAGAAATGTTCTGAGGCCCACTTTGAATTACAGAAACCAGGAGCAGTATGTCTAAAGCCTTGAGAATATCACCAACTATTTATGGATTCTTGTTACTTAAATTAGATTCATAAACCAAATCCCAACAAGACAGTGTTCTACTGAAATTACTTCACATCTAAAATCTAAAAACACAAGTATAGATATGATGTAAGTTGAACACAGGTTAGCATATTAAAGAATGTTGCTAAAAATACCACCTCCCAGTATGTTCTGATTTTGAAGAGACTAGTCCCAGGTCACCTCTCTTGACTTAGTGTGCCTATTCGGTATACCTCTCTTCTTAACCATCCTTTTGACTAATTCCACAGTAATCATTCGCAGATGGCTACAGTGCGTAATTAACTGTTTGTCTTCCCTGATTTCAAATTATGGAACTGTTTTGCAACTACCTCCATTTCAGAAAGATTATACTCACACTGAGGGTTAAGCTTTATCCTAGGTTACAGGAGTAATTGAGTATTTATTGTATACATTAATTACTAAACTTTTTAAATTGAATATATAAGAAGTGGATGGTAAAGCACATTCCTAGTATGTGTGAGGCCTTGTATTTGATCTCCAGCACCTCAAAAAAGAAAAAGAATATACAAACACCACAAAACTTATTTCATACTACCCTTTGAGGGCAATTGAAGCCAAACTTGCCTTTCTGAAGTATAGTATTACATTAATAGCTAAATTAGATGGGACAAGCCATTAATCCCAGCACTACAGAGGCTGAGGCAGGAGGCTTACTGCAAGTTTAAGTCTAACCTGTAATACATAGTTCAAAACGAGCCTGAGGGGCTGGGGATATAGCTCAGTGGAATAAGCACTTGCCTAGCAAGCGCAGGGTCCTGAGTTCGATCCCCAGTACCACAAAAAAAAAGAAAAAAAACAAGCCTGAACTACGTAGCAAGACTCTCTCTCAAAACAAAACAAATAAACAATATTTCATATATATATATATATATATATATATATATAGTATTACATTAATGTGAGAACATCAAGAAAAATACATTTAAGAAGCAGGTACATAAAGGATTAGAAAGAAGTGTTAGTGTTTTAAAGAGGTTTACTATAATAAACAATTCTAGTCAGGTAGAGTTCTAGATGTGTTTTTCTACATAGCTTTCTGCTTCAATTAAAAGAGCTTGTTCTACTTAGCTGTTAATTTTTATAAGTAACTTACAACTAATAGGATATTTCATTAAAATACTTTATTAAAGAAATAAAATTAATTCAATAAACAGATATTTAACATTGGTGATATCATAGATACATCTAGCTCTTAATTATCTGTATTAATAGGGAGTTAGAAGTTGACTGCATTCCCAAATGTTTAAAGCATTCACACATGGAAGAAAAGATGTATTACATTGGACAGAATGTGAGTCATGGATTAGAATTTACAGCCTTTCCATCTATAACAAGTCCGCCTTTCTAAACAATCTGGCCAGATAGTTGAATAAATCTGATTGATAAATGGCTTGTAAATACATTATTTACATAAGATGATAACTAAAGTATATGACTATAAGAATTTAGTTTCTGTTCATGAGGAGTTTATGATAAATATGTCTTTTAGATTATTGATAAAAGCAAGAGAGACCCAACAGAAGAAATTGAAATTCTTCTTCGTTATGGACAGCATCCAAACATTATTACTCTAAAGGATGTAAGTATATTCTTTAATGAGGATTATGTGTATTAGTTATCTAACTCACATTTGGGATATTTTCAAACTTGTGATAGTCAAGAACCTTGGCATAATAAGTTTAAAGAGTAACTTTGAGGGCTGGGGAAATGGCTCAGTTAGAGAGTGCTTGCCTGGCCTGTGCGAAGCCTTGGGTTCGTCCCCAGCACCCCAAAATAAAAGTAGATTAGAGAGCAATGTATATGGCATCATTCAATTTATAAGGAAAAATAAAGGGGGCTGGGATAGCTCAGTGGCACAAGCACCTGCCTAGCAGCGCAAGATCCTGAATTCGATTTCTAATACCAAAGAAAAAGAAAGAAAAAAGTAAGGAAAAATATATTTAATAATTTTCTACTTCGTTAAGGCAAGTATTTTATTGTTGTTTTTAATATCTACATTTACTTGAATATATTAACATATGTAAATATTAATATTCCACATTACTGCTAGAGTGTTGATGCTTATATCTCCCCATGTCACTTCCCTACCTATAATTCATACTCCTCCACCCCCCTCAAGGCTCTGCTTTCCTCTATTTTTATCCTTCACATACCTGTCCTCCAGCCATGCTACAGTATGTACCATTATTTTTAGTGCGCCTCTTTTTTTTTTTTTTTTGCGGTACTGGGGATCGAACTCAGGACCCTGTACTTGCTAGGCAGGCGCTTATTCCACTGAGCTATATCCCCAGCCCCTCATTTTTTTGTTTGTGCTGCTCAACTTTGAATTTATGGTTCCCTTCGTTGGGAACATCATTTCCTGTCTTTTTACTTGGCTAATTACCACACGTTTCAAACTATGCTAGAGAACTTTTTCCTCCAGGTAATCCTTCCCTGTCCATCACCACCCCTAGGACAAGTTGAGGTATCCTTTGCCTGGTTGTCATGATATCCTGCTACCTATGTCTCATGTAGCTTTTATTATAACAGAGTATTGGTAGAGAACATGTACGCCCCAGGTAGCATTTTTACTACTGGTGCTCAGAGAGCCTCAAAGACCACATCTGGTTATTTTCAAACTTCCACTTTCCTCAGATTAATTTATCACTGTGCATTATGAGAAGACTTAGCTAAAGATGGTTTTACTTAGTTAACGTAGTAAAATGTGAAGCTGCTCAATCTGACTCTGATTACCATAATCTCCAAGAATTCAACCAAGAAAATTTAAAAGGAAATTTAAAAAATACTTTCTCTCAACCCAACCTTGGAAACTCCCTAAACTGTCCATTTCATTCATTTCAAATTCCAAATTCTTTGCAATTTTCCCCAGACTTTATTACAAAAGCTAATGCTTTTTTCCTCTTATTTATGTCATCATTCTAGAGTAAAAATTTTGAGTGTAGTTACTTCATTTTCTCCATAATGGGGGGATCTTCGCAGCTGTACAGTACCTAGCATCTCTTACAAAGCTAAGAAGCTAAGTAAAGGTAGCCTGGAAGTCTGTGGTGAGAGGGGAATAACAAAGACTTAAAATTTCATTAAGAGGTTATTTCAGCTAGGTGGTTTTCTGGAATGCTTCCTTGTGATTGGATGGATTTTCTTTTTGCTAGTTAATCTTCCTACTTAATTTCTGGCTAAATTTGTCTTTTAGATTAATTAAAACTGGGTAACCAATAGTTCATTCATTTTTGTGTCTATCAATACAGTAGTTCTACTTTTGCAGGCACTGCAGGAAAATCACAGGAGTGTGTCATTATACCTGTCCCCACTATCATTAATAGGTAGAAAGAGATAGAGAAGAAAACAAATCCTAAGAACATGTGTTCAGAGTCCCTTTGTTTACAACGCACATAGCTGCTTTGATTTCTGTGAGTTGAGTTTCACAGAAAGAAATTACAGGATATTTTTTCACATTCAATCTCATTAACTCCTGTTTTAATATTTTAAGTATAGTTATGTGAAAGTTTTATATCCTCCACTGGTTATGACAAATAACTCTTAATAATAAGTATTGTGTGCTGACTGGAGTATTCGAATTTTTCTTGGTTCTAAAACAAGTTTTAACTTCCTTTAGTATTTTAATCTTTGAGGCACACATAAAGCTTCAAATAATGTTTTATGTTTTGATGTTGAATTTTATAGGTATATGATGATGGGAAGTATGTGTATGTAGTAACAGAACTTATGAAAGGAGGTGAATTGCTGGATAAAATTCTTAGACAGAAATTTTTCTCTGAACGAGAGGCCAGTGCTGTCCTGTTTACCATAACCAAAACTGTTGAGTATCTTCACGCACAAGGGGTAAGTCTTTTAACATTATTTATATACATAATACACATTTTCTTAATACTTGAGCTAAAATTCCAAATGTTTTTTTCTGCGTGCAGTGGAAAATACCTGTTAGCTTCATTGTTCTACAGGTTCCTCTGCATAACTTTTCCTATTGAGCTTGAAGTGCTACAGCTTGTTTACATTAAATTCTTATGCTTTCCAAGAAAAAGGTGAGATCTTCTGACCTTGCAAACAGTACCTTTTCTGCTAGGTGACCTTAAACTTCATGGTCGCTTCAAGTTAGAAATGGGACCAGGGAATCCTGGTTTATATTCACAAATAGAAGGGAAGCCTGGGGGCTTGGGGTGTAGCTCGGTGGTAGAGTGTTGCCTAGTGTGAGCAGAGCTCTGGGTTCAGTATCAAAGACAGAAAGAAAAAAAAGGGCATCCTTAAAGTGGACAAGGCCAAGTAGTCACCTGGCTTCAGGCTGGTGTGTGCTTGCCTTATTTCTTCTGACATACAGATTCTTAGTAACTGGCCAAAAAAATGCTACTTTTAAAAGAAATGAAATCTGGGAGGGCAAAAGTGTAGTAAGTGGCAAAACAAATTATATTTTTAAGGGAAAGGAGTGTGCAGAGGAAAGGACAAAGGAGAAAATGAGGGGACCAGGGAAGGAAAAAATAGTGGAGTAGTAAAGAGGGGTATAAAGCAAGGGGGAAAAGAGCGCTTTTATTTTCTTTATATTTTTTGATTAACAAAAATGGTATATACTTATAGTGTGCAACAAATTTAGATATATGTATATAAAAGATTACTTCTTAAGGAGTTCATCTTTATTGCATTCTTCTCATTTTGTTTTTCCTTGACCTTCAAAGCCAACAAGTAGAATGTGTGAATTCTAGAGCTACTTACCTGTTAACTGAAATTAAAATTCAATGTTCTGAATTAGTAGAATTCAATCTTAAGAATGTCTGACTTTTCAGTCATCTAAGTCTTTCCTTTTCTTTTCCCAGTGTTTTATCAGTAAATAGTAAAATGTAAAGGAGAATTAATGTTCTGAATGTTAGGATCTAAAACTGAAACCACTGATTATAGAGTCTAGACTCAGAATTTGATGATGGAAGAAACACATCTAAAAAGGAGTGTCAGAGAAGCTTATTTTAAAGAAGTATTCAAATAGTTCATTAAAAGAAGAAAGTGAACTGGGCACGTTGGCATGTGCCTGTAATTCCAGACATGCACTCTGGGAAGCTGAGGTCAGAGAATCTCAAGCTTGAACCCAGCCTGGGCAATTTAGCAAATTAAGGAGACGCTGTCTCAAAATAAAAACGGGGGAGGCTAGGTATATAGCTTAGAGCAGCAGCTCTGTATTTGATCCACATTAGCAGAAGAAAAGGACCGTAAGTTACCTTTCTGCAGATACGACATCTTCACTTGTGTATCAAATAAGTAATACTTAAAGCCCAGGTTTGAGTTTTAGGCTCTTTTTTTCCTTTTTACTACTAAACACCATGTCTGTTCAATTTAGTCTGTCAATACATACTTGTATACCTAACTTGTATACACTGTTTTTTTCTACTCAGAATGATCTTTCCTATCTTTCAAAAATTATTTTGTTCCCCCAACTTTTTATGACCTGTTTAGTGTTCTTCAGGTCTTGATTCAAGTGTTGTCCCATCTAGAGAGATTCCCTTACCATGCTATTTAAAGTGACCTTTCCAGGTCTGCCCCATCTCTCAACTTTTCTATTTTCTGCCTTCCACACTTCTGTGCAATCTCTTAGCATGGAAAGGCAGGATGTTATGGGTCTTGTTCATCACCACAGCTCCTTATAGAATACCATGACACATGATAGGCACTCAATAAATATTGTGAGATGATCACACAACCTGGAGATGGATACTGTATTACTACTAATTGCATTTCTCTGTAACCCCACTACTCTGCTGGATAAAGGAGGAGGTAACTACTGTTCTTTCTCCTCCTCCTTGCCCCAGGTCTGTGTCAGAGTTATGCTTAGATTACTAGCACTCGTCTTGTTAAGTTCCTTGTTTGACAATTTGTGAATAAAGTTCATATGTAATGTTAATATAACTCTTTAATTTGCATTTCAATTAGGTGGTTCACAGAGACTTGAAACCTAGCAACATTCTTTATGTGGATGAATCTGGCAATCCCGAATCGATTCGAATTTGTGATTTTGGTTTTGCAAAACAGCTAAGAGCAGAAAATGGTCTTCTTATGACTCCTTGTTACACTGCAAATTTTGTTGCACCAGAGGTAATGTGAGAGAGTTTGTTTGCAGTGTTTTGTTATACTTAAGAACTTGTTTGCTGTATTTAATGCAGAATAATTAGTAATTGTTTAATTGAACACTTACTGAACAATAACTAGGTTAAAATGCTAGCCCTTTATTTCCCTGTTTTATGTTTTAATGATATCTGATTGCCTACGGGAGAAAAATGTGAAGTTCTTGGTAAAATATTAGAAAAGCTCTTCGATCTATTATCTTCTCCTTGAAGTTGTGGCCATTCTGCAGTTCTTGCCTATCACTGAGATTGCTCTACCCTTTGACTATCATGTGTGCTCCCCTACTACCCCCCTTTGCCTACTGAATTCTAACTTATGGGTCCAGTACAAAATGGCTGTCTTCTAGCCTTTCCTCTCCCTCAGTGTCAAGAATAAATGGAGCTAAGGGGTGTGGCTCAGTGATAGAGCACTTGCCTAGCATGCGAGAGGCCATGGCTTTGACACCCATCTCTGTAAAAATAACAGAGAATAAATTACTTCTTTATCATTGATATCCATAGAACGTAAGCTATGATTTATTTATAATACTTACCATGTTGAATTTCCCCTACCAGATTCTGATTTTTTTTAGGAAGTTGGTGCATTCATCATAGCTCATGCCTCATAATAGTTGGTAATTATTAAATGCTTGAGCAAATCAATATATAAGTAGTATTTCACACAATATCATTTGTAGTGGGTTATGTGTGTGTTCTTAAAATTATTGTTACTTGTAGCCATTTCTATAATCCCATACAAAGTATAAATTCATTAACATGAAAAATTTATCTTCAATTTGTTCTCTATTCTTCTATGTACCTACAGCAACAATAAATGTTCACATACCAAACTTTAAATATATATACATATACATATATATGTGTGTGTGTGTGTGTGTGTGTATGAATTAGTAGTAGGATGTTAAATGAGAGTAGTCAGGCATGGTGACGCATGCCTGTAATGCCAGCACTCGGGAGGCTGAGGCAGGAGGATTGTTGTGAGTTCAAGGCCAACCTGGGCTACAAAGTGACCTCAAGGACAGCCTGAACCGCATAGGGAGACCTATCTCAGAAAGATAAAGAAATAAAGTAAAATGAGAGTAATATATTGCCTTGTTAATCATGTTCTCTTAAAGTTTTTCTTGTACGCATTGATTTGAAAAACATGCTTCAGTTACAGCCTATCCAAATATATATAAAAACAGTAGTATGTGGTAACACTAATCTTTTACTTTGTCTAGGTTTTGAAAAGACAGGGCTATGATGCTGCTTGTGATATATGGAGTCTTGGTGTCCTCCTCTATACAATGCTTACAGGGTGAGTGTGTATCATATACGATAGGCATTTATGTGTACCTATTTCCCTTAAACTAGCTGTCTTTTAAAATCCTAATGTTGTAATATCTTTCTGTGTTTTCTCATGCTATCTTATATATATACATATTCCTATAATAATACCACACTTATAGCTACATCACTAATGTATTAAGGCCTTAAATTTATTTTCCATCCCTTTTGTATATAAACATACACTGTTTTTAATGTTTTCTTCTATAATGTGTTGGAATTAAAATATTTATCATGTATATTAAGTCGAATAATTTATAACCTATTCTTTGGCCTGTGGCACTTTATGTCATTGATTTTTTTTCACTTTGATAGATTTTAGTAAAGTATTTCATTAACTGAATTACTTAGAGTACTTCTAGAAACTGCAACCAAATATATATATATAAAGATTACCAACCAAAAAGGAAATTTTGTTCGTTAACATTTTAATTTTATTATAAATTAGTTACACTCCATTTGCAAATGGTCCTGATGACACACCAGAGGAAATATTGGCGCGAATAGGTAGTGGAAAGTTCTCGCTCAGTGGTGGTTACTGGAATTCTGTTTCAGATACAGCAAAGGTAAGTATGGATTCCTACTACAAACTCTGATTTTGTTTTGTTTTATTTTGGGGATTCAAACCCGGGGCCCCTGGCATAATAAGCATGTATGTACTCTTACCACTGAGCTAATCTTCATCCCTGTTACAAGCTTTTAAGAAAATAATTTGTCATAAGCGATGGTAAGAAGAAATACTATCAGTTAGAAACTTTCTTTTTATTAAGTAGCATGTTGAAGTGATGTTATCAGGTAAACTCCAAAATGGGCCATTTATTTTTCTTTCCCACAAGACATTGGTTTGGCTTTATATCTATACATCTAAAACTGTTTCTTACTGACAAGCGTGATGAATAATAATGGTGATATTCCTCATAATTTGTCTGCCTGCTATGTGCCAAACACTAAACCTAAATAATCTCATGTAGTCCTCACTACAACCCTGTAAAATAGATGGTAGTATCTATTTCACAGAAAGAAACCAAACACCAAGCTTTTAGTGTAAATTTATCTGTGGTTAATTAATATCCCAGATATATGTGGGCACTTTAAGTATCTAAGTCCAAAGCCCTTATTACCTAGAATAATGATATCATATTCTAGTTTTGATTCATATTATGAAGAAAAGTGCAAAGCAGTAGCATATTTTTATAACCTTTGCTTGAAATCACTTTGAAGCTTTCCCTAAATCTGCCATCCAACAACTGACTTACTTTCCTTCTCTGCTCTATTTTCACTGTATTTACACAAAATTCTTGAAAAAAATAAAGTTTTCCTCTTCAAAATAAGAGAAACATAGAGATGAAGAAACATTGGTAAAAGTGCTTACTGATTTTTCTTTAGGGATGAAAGTGGAATTGAAGCGATTGTGTAAGTACATAGAGCACATCAAAATTTTAATACATTCTTTTGGCATAGATTGTGAAGCCTCAGTTAACTAGTTTAATATTTGGTTTTTAAACTGCATTTAAAATGAAATGTTAGACTTGGGAATGGTGGCACACACCTGCAATCCCAGCACTCTGGGAAGCTGAGGCAGGAGGATTGCAAGTTTAAACCCAGCATGGGCAATATCGAAAGAGCCTGTCTCAAAATAGCAAACAAAAACAGGCTAGGGATGTAGTTCAGTGTGAAGACCCTATGTTCGATTAATAACAAACTGAAATTTGAGGGAGGGGCATGTCTTCGTTACTTTTCTCACTGCTGAGAGAAAATACCTGACACCCAAAGTTAAGGGAGGAAAGGTTATTTAGCTCCCAGTTTATAGAGGTTTTAATTCATAATCAGCTGGCTCCAAGGCAGGGTGTTGAGGCAGGCAGACATCACAAAGGAGAAACAGTTCATGGTGGGCAGAAGGTAGAGAAGCAACTAGGGACAACCACAGCTCTTTCTATTCCTTATATCTTATCCAGACTACTTAGGGTGGGTAGCACTCACACATTTTAATCCTAGTGCGCTTGATTCTAGCATTGCACCATGAATCCATCCCAGTGTCACGTACTCTAGATCCACCCATCTCTGAAAAACCCCCACATATGACTGCATGAGGCTTTGGGCTGGCATTTAGACAAGCCATAACAGAATGAGTACTACAAAATAAATAATCAAATGAAATGCAACAGTGGGGGTATAGCTCGGTGATAGAGCACGTGGTTAGCACATATGAGGCCCTGGGTTCAATCCCTAGCACCGCCTCCCAATTAAAATTAAATCTTAGCCTTTACCTTTTTCTAACAATAAAATACTTTAACCCAGATACTTTACTTTTTCTGGGTACCCATGTCCTTTGTAATTCCCTTACTGAACACCTACAATGTGCTTGATAAATGAAAGCCTTAGAGATGTATCAAAAGATGTAACAAAAATAGAATTTATGATCTCAGGGAGCTCACAGTCTAGCTGAGAGTTAGCCAAAAATGTATGTACTGTAACACTAGTACAGTTTCTGTGCTGAAGAAATTCACAGATGATGCAGTCAGGATTTCAGGGAAAGCTCTCCAGAAGCAGTGAAGGAGTTTGCCAAGCAGATTTTGGGCACAAAAGGTGGCAGTCCACCCAAGCTGAGGGCACAGCAGTGCAGCTAGGCAGTGATAGTAGCACAATAGCAGCAGGGTATCTCCAAGATGGTCATTTGATGTGACTACTGCAGGGTGTACAAGAGAGCTAACTGATGAACCCAGAGTGTGAAAAGCTTTGTGGCTCATGCTCAGGATTATGGGCTTTCTCTAGGTGTTAGGAAAGTGCCAAAAAATTACAAAGCAGTACAATGATCAAATTTTCCTTTTGGCACTCTGAAGCAAAAATTCTCATTTATAGAGTCTGCCACAAGCTGTCATGATCAATTGTGAGATACACCAAGTAAGGTAAATAATGTAAAATCGCATAATAAAACATCAGAACTTGCATATTACTTACTTGTTCTTTAGTAAGTTAAATCTAGTTGACACTACGTCTGTAATTTTCCGTCATTCACTTTCACTGAATATACTTTTTGGTGAGAGAAAAAATATAGGTGAAGATGAAGATAAAAATAGAGCACAAACGGTAGCAGCCACCTCATCACTAGTAATGTCTGCTACAGTTGAAACTTGTAATTACAAGCGTGATGTGATACTACGATTACCCACAAAATAGGATCTGTCAATTTGAGTGTGTCCCTTCAGGAGCAAGCTGCATATGTGAGTAGGGTGAGTCATTTGGACCATATATGGCATATGTGACTTTGAGAACAGGACCTTAGCTGTCCTTTACTGAGCATTTATGTGCCACAGAGTTAATCATCACCTTTATGTACACTGTTTCATTCACTCCTCACTGACCTAATATTAGGGACACATAAGATTTTGTATATTTCAAGTCATCAGTGAGGACCCCAACAAGTAGTGGCAGTGGAATCTGAGGCAAATAGAAGAGAAATTTATAAGAATTGCTAGTTTGTTGATATAACATAAATTAGGGAGAGAGTTTTGTTTTGCCCCTGGGCAGATTTTTTTCCTTTGTTCTTTAACTCTTTTTTTTTTTGAAATGGGGTATCAATATGTTGCCCAAGCTGACTGAACCCCCCCAAACTCCTGGGCTCAAGTGATCCTCCTGCCTCAGCCTCCTGAGTAGGCAAGACTATAGGTATGTGTTGCTTTCTCTCACTGAATTTTTATATTTACTTATGTTCAGTAATTTAGGCCTGCTATTTGCTGGTAATAACTAAAAGTAAGAAACTGTAAATGTCTTAATAGCACAGAAGTGCTTGAAGCAACATCTCCCCAGTTTCTAATACTTAATCAACCACCAGGTTCTGTCAGTTCTTTCACCTAAATACTCAGTTCCATCCATTTTTCTGTATTTCTTATACTATAATTTGAAACTGGTCTCTAAATTAAGAGTCTCCAGAGCCGTGCATAGTGGCACACACCCATAATCCTAGCACTCAGGAAACTGAAGCAGGAGGATTGCCAGGAGTTTGAGGTAAGCCTAGCCTACATAGCTGGCCTGACTATATATAGATAGACCTTGTCTCCAAAAAAAAAAAAATTCTCCCCGCTACCTCCAGCCCGCATCCATTTGCTTTCACACTTGCTGTGATCTTTCTAAACTACAGACTGGACTGCATCATGTTCTTGCTTTAAATGCTTTATTGCCTCCAGAATAAGTCCATTTTTGTTAATATGGCTTACAAAGGTCTGACCGATCTGGTCCCTTCTCACTTCTCATACTTCATTGGGAGCTGCATTCTCCTTGACAGTAAATGTATACATACTGAAGTCAGACTACACTCCAGTCAGTTCCTCAACTGCGATATGATCTTAGACCCAAGGGCTTTCCTCCTAGCACACTCCTTTTTGTGTACCTGAAATGGTATTTCCCCTCCAGTCTGTAATCTAGCTTCTGCTTGTCCTTCAGGTCTCACACTCCTCTTTCGAGGTCACTTCCAAACCAGCCCACCTAGTTCGGGTCATGGATTTCTTTATGTTCTTCCAGCTGTACCTTGTACTTGTCCATCCTGTCAGAACTTCTTATTTGCTTTGTAATTGATTCTTCCCCTTTCCCTC
>PVLD010029811.1:0-17599 GCA_004027595.1 Dinomys branickii
AGTTTGTCCCAGTAGCGCGTTCTCTGTCGGGTTCAGGAGCTGAAGTCGTTCTTCCCTCCGCACTCGCTCTCTCGGCTGGTCGTCTTCTTCCCGGAAGACCTCATTTCTGTCTTTATATTGCTATATTTCATTGTTTGGGTGGTAATCCTCTGGGAGGTTCTCTCTCTGCTGCCTACCCGGTCGCCATCTTCCCGGAAGTCCTCGTTGCTTGTTTTGTTTTCAAAACTGCTTTAGCTATTTGTAGATCTTTACTAGTATATGTTTACCTTTCTTGTTATCTCATATATAGTTTATTTTCTGGTATAAGTGCAGGAGAATGTCTTTGTAACTTTGAGGTAGAAAATACTTTCATAGTAAGACCAAACAGTAGCTATGGGTTTAACTACATCAAAATTAAGAATTGTTTTAGTGAAAGCCACCATAGACAAAGGAAACAGATGAATTATAATCTAGAGGAAGACTTTCAACTCTTAACTGAAAATATTACATACACACACACACACACACACACACACACACATATATATATATATATCCTGTGTTTTGCAAAGAAAGCCAGAAATATAATTTTTATATGCACTCTCCAAATTATGGATCATTTACAAATTGTACAGTTTCAATTACTATATAAATTCTGATTAGGCTCATAAGCCAATTATTTGATATAGCTGAACAGATGTAGACTTGCACTTATTAAATTCCACCTGCATACATGGAGCTTCTAGTTCAGCCTTAAACTCATATTCTTAAATATGAATGGACAACTCTGAATCATCAGATATTTAAGGAGTGCCTGCAGCATGACTGATGTAGACATACTGAAAAATCCATCTCTGGGGAAACTGTTAATTCTGGAAACAGAAGACCAGTTTAAGTGTATCACATATGTCAATCTTTTTTTCCAGGTATAAAAACTATGTCTAAGTCTCTGGACTGAGTTTTTGGTCAGAAATAGAGTCTTTATTGACCAGCTGTATTTATGGAAAATTAGGTATTTATTTTAGAATGTAACTCACATTGCAAAATCTTACTGTGTTCATGGGTTGGTCACTCGTGACTATCCATACTATCTGCAAGACTGAATGTCATCACACCATCACAGAGTGCTCAGGTGAATGACAGAACGATGACAAATTGAGTTCTTGTGAGAAACACACTGTGTCAGTGCTATGCATTGTTGTTCTGGAGACACATTGGGCTCTGTAGGCCTAAAACAGGATTTGGTGACAGGATACTTTTTGTTGCTTTTGCATTATCCTAGTATATTTTTAGAACTCTGTAAAAAGGAAATGTCAATTCTTTCATATCCTCTTCTATTTTTCTAGAATAGTAAGACAGAATAAGGCCAAGAACAAATATTTTATTATAATATGCTATATGCTTTTAAGGAGTAATTAGAGTGAATCTTGGCCTCCCTTAGTTTGAAATAGACTCTTATCAGGGAGTTCAAGATTTGTGAAATCTGAGTTCATTCTCTCCCTTTTCTTTTTTCTTTTCTTTTCTTTTCTTTTCTTTTCTTTTCTTTTCTTTTCTTTTCTTTTCTCTTCTCTTCTCTTCTCTTCTCTTCTCTTCTCTTCTCTTCTCTTTCCTTCCTCCCTCCCTCCCTCTCTTCTTTCCTCCTTTCTTTCTTTAGTTCGAGACAAGCTGCCTTGAACTTGTTATGTAGCCCAGGCTAGCCTCAAACTCATGACCTTCGTGCCTCAGCTTCCCAAGTACCAGGCAGACAGGCACGTACCACCACAACCAGCTGGGAGGTACAGATGTTTAAGAATGTCTTGCTCAAGTACTACTCATGATAGCCAAAACGTGGAAAGCCACCCAAATGTCCACCAACTAGAGGATGAACAAACACAACATGGTATATAATCAACTATGTAATAGGCCATGGTTTAGCCATCAGATAGGAAGGACATGGTTTCAGGATTCTGGTTTTACATATAAGGAGCTTAGAAGTCTCCGATCCATCCCAACAGCAGGTAAAAAGCCAAAAAGAAAAAAAAAATTACCAACTCTTAAGACTGGTGACTGATGCCCCTCAATTCGGAACTTCCCAGAGCAGACACCCAAGTGCAGAAACCCTGAGGGGACCCAGTGCCAGGGACAGGAGTTTCTGGGGGCTCTGTGTACACCAGCCTGGGAGGTAAAAGCTCCAAGGACTGCCGTAATCAGACAGCCCCGCATGTGGTGGGTTTTACCTCCAAGCACTCGAGAAAGTTCTCACAGTGAGTTCAACAAAACACTCCCTCCTTCCAGTGGCAGGCACAGGGAACAGGAAATCTGAGTTTTTAATGGAGAAGTTTGAATAGAAGAATTTGGCTAGATTTTTTTTTTTTTTTTTTTCTTTTTGAGGCAGGATCTATGCAATTCAGGCTGGTCTTGAGCTCACTTGGTAGTCCAGTGTGGCCTCGAACTTAGAATGATCCTCCTACCTCAGCCTCCAGAATGCTGGGATTACAGGCATGTGCTACCATGCCTGGATCTTGGCTAGAAATTTTGGGAATTCTCTTTTTAAATAAAACTCTATGTCCTTAATGACTAGGGTCCATATTTCTCCACTCAAAACTATTTAATACTTTAAATGTAGAGTTTTTTGAAATTTGGTTACCTAAAATATACTGAGAAACTACCAAATTCATGGCCTAGGATAGGCTAGGATAGGCTAGCACAGCACAGGACAGGACAGGGCAGGACAGGACAGGACAGGACAGGAAGGATACAAAGGTAAGTTGGTTGTAGGCTTTGCCTTCATACTTTCTACACGCTTGTACTCACCATGCCTAAAACCACTGGTCATTGCAATTGGATTCAAAACTATATGGTATACTTCGTTCAGCATAGAATAATGCTGTGGAATTGTACTGCCTGAGTTCAGATCAGCTCTACAGTTTAATAGTTCTATGACCTTATGTAAATTATGAATCATTTCTGTTTTTTATCTGTATAGTTGTAGTAAAAATAGTACACATCAATTTTGTGCACTGTATAAGTTGTTGTGAAGATACAATGCAGTAGTACTTGTAAAGGGTGGAGGAGTGTCATATTTTATGGACACTTAGGGACTCTTGTAATCACTTGCTGAAATAGATTTAATTATGAAGCAAACCAAAGTTTAAAAAGAATGAGTAACCTAAGAATCCTCAAAGCTAGAACTGAACTTGTATTCATTAGTCACATTGCAAACAGACTTACGGAATTTTCTGAGGGAATACATTTTCCTATGTTCTGTGTCATTATGACACTGTGGCCTAGTTTTGATTCTGTTAAATCTAATCTCCATAATCCTCAGTGCCTCTTATGAAATTCGATTGAGATTTTAAAGACTCAAGCCCCAGAAAGAGATTAAAAAGGAGAAATTTGAGAAAAAGAGTACCTCCTCCCTGTGTGAACATTCTGAAGACCATACTCTCCTTGTGTTGTCCCTTCAGCCCACAGGCCTGGCCTTGCATGGTGATACCCTTGGTTTAAAGAAATCTATTTGCACCACACTTCTTTCTTGAGAGAGTCAAATGACAAAACCTCAGAAAAACGTAAGTTGGCTTTTAGAAGCTAACACCCTAGTTTGATTTAATCAAGTCGCTTTCCTAATGCTGAGGGAACAGAAGGAGTTTTGTTGCATTAAACTGTTAGAGAAGAATAGAGTAAGGAAAACAGTGGCATTATTCAGTGCTAAAATAAAAACACGGTCTTGTGAGTGAGATTTATTGCTTTCAGGATTTCATTTCATTATTGCTATTTCAGTATTTTAATACTCTTGTAAGTGCTGTGTATTATCAGCATGAAGTGGAAATACAGTTGCTTTTCAATAAACTTTATTAAATAAAATAAAATAAAAATTATGGATACATAGTAAGTCAGAGTAAAGGAGAACATAGTGAGATTGAATGAGGCACCAATATGCCAGAAAAATTGGCTTTCCACATGCCAAAGACTAAAACTAGACTAGACCCATATCTTTCACCATGCACTAAACTAAAGTTAAAATGGATCAAAGATCTAAATATTAGAATAGAAACATTTAATCTATTGGAAGAGAGAATAAATAGAACTCTTGAAGACATTGATGTAAGCAAAGACTTTGTGAACAAAACCTGCGTCACATAGGAAATAGCACAAGGAATCAACAACTGGGATCTCATCTTATTAAAAAGCTTTTGCACAGCCAAAGAAATCATCAACAGAGTGAGGAGACAACCCACAGAGTAGGAAAAAATTTTTGCTAACTGTTCCTCAGATAAAGGACTAGTACCTGGAAGTAATATCTAGAATATATAAAAAGCTCAAAAAAATCAAACCTCCCAAATGTAAGACTTAAGAAAGGGGCATCTAAAATGAATAAATACTTCTCAGATGAAGAAGTACAAAGAGTAAATAATGTGAAAAAGTGTTCAATGTCACTAATTATTCAAGAGATGCAAATTAAAACCACACAGAGATTTGATCTCACACCAGAAAGAATGGCTATTATCAAGAAATCAACCAATAACAAATGACTGCAGAGCTGTGGGGGAAAAGGGACCCTTCTCCACTTTTGGTGGGACTATAGACTGGTACAACCACTGTGGAGATCAGTACGGGGATGCCTCAAAAAGCTAAACTAGAGGTTCCATTTGACCCAGATATTTTGCCCTTCTTGGTATCTTCCTAAAGGAATTAAAAGCATCATAATGTATATGTACCTATATTTGTAGTAGCAAAATTAGTAGTAGTTATTAAACCTTGGCAACAGCTCAAATGCCGATCAACTGAAGAATGGATAAAGATGTGTTTTTTTAAATACAATGCAGTACTACTCTGCCACAAAGAAAGGTAAACTTGAGACATTTATAGGTAAATGTATGTACCTTAAAACCATACCTTTAAATAATAGACACACGTTTAAATATTACGTTGTTTCTTTGGTGTGAGAAGCTGAAAGAGTAAATAAAGACCAAACTGTATAATAGATATTGGGAAATAGGAAGAAAATGTTCAGTTGGGAAGAGGAGCAAGGGAGGGGAAAAAGAAGAAGAGAAGGAAAAATGGAAACAAAGCTTTTGTAAATTAGGAGGGGGAAGAGGGGTTGAAGGGAGGGGAGGAAATGGAGAAAATGAAGCGAGATACATCATGGACATGTACAAATTGCTTATGATCAGTGTGATCATATATCTTTAAAATGTACCAGTAAAATTAAATAAAAAACAAAAAAGGGAAAGGGGTACCAGTTGAACAACAGAGGTAGAGATCGAAGGGAAGTTATTTGAGCAGGGGTTACATGGAGGTGGAAATATGGGAGAAGGCAGAGTGTTCACTATTGATAGTGCGGCTCTCAGGTCAGCAGCGGGGCATCACCTCAGGTTTATTAGTAATAAAATAATAATCTGGTATGGATTCCACTTTCACCAACACACGGGGGACTCTGGTTTATCTTCTGCACCATTTCAGACTCAACCTATAACTAGAATCTGCTTTTAACAAGATTCCTGAATGATTGGACTGCACGTTAAAATTTGAGAAGTGAACATCAAAGATCCATAGATGGCGTACTGGGGAAAATACTCAGTCGGGTGGCGGAATGGAGCAGCCGAATGGATGAAAAAGAACTACGTGTACATATGTACCCCAAAAGCTGTTGGGGGAGGGCTGGTTGTGGAGTAACTTGTAAATAGAGCTGACTGTGAACAATGCATTCATCTCCACTCAGAATCTCAGAGCCTTAGTGATGAGACAAAGCCTGGGTGTTTCTGAAGGAATAAAGTTGTTGGAGGTTTCTGCAAGGTTCTAATAGTATTAGGTATTACTTTGGTTCTCAGCTTTTGGTGCTTAATGTGCACCTCCATCCTTTTGAAATGGGGGAAGCTGAATATTACAGGGATGTGTGTAGTAGTAATTTAAAGCTGGAAATCACTCCCAGCAGCATGGACTCAGCATTCTTATTTCTTAGCCATGTTCTCCAACTACTTGTTCACGGGCCCACTTGCAAGTCCCACTGACTCTGAGCACCCCTTCGATATGCGCCCCCTTCCTGGGATGGGTCCGTGACTACCTCTTCTTTCTTTTCACAGACCATATGTCTCTATGTATGGATTCCTCTGGTGTGGATTCCACTTTCACCAACACACGGGGGACTCTGGTTTAACCAATCTTCAGCCGCCTTTGGTCTCCAGAGCCTGAGACCTACTTCTCAGTTTGTATATATTGCTGGATATTGAACAAGCAACTTGGACTTCTGTGGACTGTTTGTTCCCATCCCACCGTACCCCGCTAATCCATACATTGAAACTGTAACCTCCAATGTGACAGTAGTAGGAAGGGGGCCTCTAGGGGGTAACTAGAAGACAGACTCTTCGTGAATGAGATCAGTGCCTATATGAGAAGGGACACAAAGAGGTGTTTTCTTTTTATGCTATTCAAGGGCACAATGAAAAAATGATCCTTTATAAACTAGGAAGAGATGCTTTACCAGAACTCAACCACCCTGGCACTCTGGTCTTGGACTTCCAGTTTCCAGAACTGTGAGAAATAAATATTTAAGCCAGTCTGCGGTGATTTGTTATAATAGCTCAGGTGACTAAGACACAAACTCATAGACCTCATTCTTTCTCCCTAAAATCCTCTGTATTCGATTTCTGTGTCACTACCATGAACTCAGTCCCCTATGCAAGAATCATAGTTGTTTCTTTACATTCAACTTTTCCCACACTCCCCATGTCTAATTAATATTAGAACACTGATTCTGTTTTCCTAGTGCTTGATGTACCTTTTAATTCCTATGTTGCCAGAATTCAGCACTTTCTGGTCTTTTCCCTGAAATACAGATATTCCTCATTCAGTGACTTATCCGTTTAAGACTGTTCGGATTTATGACCTACCACTTAGACTTATGACCTCTCTGTCTTTTTTGTAAAGTTCTGTACATCTTGTTTATAGAGCTTTAATGTCTTTTTTGTACAGTATCCTTTATTTATATAGTAATTTTTGCTGATTCTACTGTAGAGTACTGCAGTTTTATGTTATACATTACAGTACTGCATGTAAGAGTTACGCAAATAAAAAAAGTCATCAAGTTGGAGTTTCCTGTGACCATTTCTTTATTCTGAATATAGTAATGTATATACTATATTTAGTTACTCACGTAACAATCAGTTCATTTAATGACCTAGTCCTGACAACAAAACTTCTTTGTTAAATGAGGACTATTTGTATTCCAGTAGTGTCTTTCATTATCTCCCATCCTCACTCTGGCCCTATTTAATTTTTAATCTCAGTGTTACAGATGGAGTGACATTTGTAAAATGTCAACTTTTAGAACTAGGATATCTTCCAGGCTAAACTAGACAATAGCTCCTCATTTCCTATTGAATACAGTTTTACATCTCATTGCAACTCTCTGTATGACAATTGACTTCTGCTTAAAATTTCCTGAATAGAAAAAATCTGTCTTAGGCATCATACCCTAACTGCCCACTTCCTATTTCCGTATTGTTATTTTGAGGGCTGATCTTGGATAGTCACTCACAGATTCCAATATTCGATCCTAAGGCCCTGGCCTATGTCCATTATTGTACATATTCTTGCAGTACATTGCAAAAATAAACCCTATGTCCGTATGCTGTGGAGGCATTCAGGGTCTAGGAGATATCAATGGCTAAGGGAGTCCTATGGGGCTAGGGCCAAGCACACATTGTTTGTAAATATCTAGGAAAATGACCAAGCAAGTAAAAAGAGTAATGAGAGTGTGGTTTCTCATTTTTAGGGTATTAAACATTAAAAGGGTGAATGGAGTGTTAGAATGGAGTGTTAGATAGGAATTTCAGGTATCAGTTATGATGAACCTGTTGGTCTATCTATCTAACAAAAACCCACAGACATAGCAACTCACGATGTACCTATGTGGATGGGTGGAAGGATGGATGGATGTGTGCACATTCTATTTCTATCTGCTGAGAGAGCCTAGAACCAATGGCATTCTGTTAGCAAAGAGCAGACCTAATGCCCAGATCTTGGTCATCAATATTTTTCTCCAAGAAGAGAACCCAGGACTTCTTAGAAAAATGTTTAAATATTTTTCTCCAAGAAGAGAACCCAGGACTTCTTAGAAAAATGTTTAATTCTAAACATTAGGACAAGGAAAGTACAGGATGAACCCTAAAATGTCTTTGTCATTGTTATGGTTGATACATTGTGTCAACTTGGAGAATCTGGAGGTTTAACTGAGTGATTCAGCAGGAAGCTGGGGTGCTTTGTAAACATCCTGAGCCTGTGGAAGAGGAGGGCATGGAGATTGTGTGAAAAGTTCAGGACCCCTGGGTGGGGGTAGGCTGTTTACAATGTAGGGGAGAAAAGGAGGCTGCCTGCAGCCATTCCTCCCTTTGGCTGGTTGGTTTTGCTGTGCTCTGCTGCCCTGAACAGTTTGTCTTCTGCCATGTGCCACTCTACATCAGAACCAGCCAAATATGGACTGAAACCTCCACAAACTGTAAGCTAAATAAACCTTTCCTTTCTTCATTTTGGGTGTTCGGTATTTTGTCTCAGCAACGAGAGTAAAGTAACCAAGACAGTCATAAAGGAAGAAAGTAATAAAAATTACGGAGGCTTGTCTAGAGTACACAACTTGATGGACAGGATTCTTAGATCATCAAAGTAGATGACAATAATATGTTGAGTAAAATAAAGGTCAATGAATTCATAGATAAATTCATAAAATAAATATGATAGGGCTCTTTATAGTATAATACCAACTAATATAGGAAATATTATAGAAAGTTACTGATTATCAAACATCAAAATCACTTCTTAGGAACCACTATAAAAATGGTGAAGATTTAATGAGGAAGAGGATGTTTATGCATTCTTTTCAGAGGACCTCCCACATAAGATAGTTATTAATTATAAAATCAAGCCTATATATATTTATAGTGAAGGAACTTAGCCACCAATACCTTAACCCAGTAATGAAAATTAATACTACTATGAATGGTAAAAATAAGCATTGTGTTTCTTGATAAGATCCCCTGAAAAGAACACAGCATCATTTCTGTGTCATTCCTGCCAAAACTTGTAACCCCAATGTAATATTAAGGAGGCATAAATAAACAGTTGGAAAGAAATCTACAAAAGCAACTGGCTTGTACTCTTTAAGAATGTGAAGGTGAAAAATATGCTGAGGAACTATTTCAGACTGAGAAAAAAAGAATTGACAATGAAATACAACACTATCTGAGATGGATCTTAAACAAAATATCCTTGTACTTTCCTTTGACATAAAGTACATGATTAGAAACATTTGTGAAATTTGAGCTTTGTAAATTACATGGGCTCAGTGTTAATGTACACAATGTTTTCATTGTACAAGAGAATACACTATAGGAAGTACAAGTTCATAGTGCCTGCAGCTTCTCAACTGGTTTGGAAAATGTGTGTGTGTGTGTGTGTGTGTGTGTGTGTGTGTGTGTGTGTGTAGGAAATGTGTGGAGAGAGAAATTCTTTAATAAATTGTTCCAAGTATTAACATTTGGGAAACGTGGATGAGTGCATACTGAATTCTTCCTAGTATTCTTGGAATCCTGTTACTTTGAAATTATTATAAAAATGATTTCTTAAGATCATTGTTTTTCTACCACATTTTTGTATTCTATTTTCTTTCTTGACTTCAGTTATTTTCTAATGATCTCCCAAAGGCACATGGAAGTAAATCTATAAAGCAAATAAGTATATTCATTCAATGCAAAAAGTATATTCATTCAATGCACAAGTGCTGAAACATGATTGGTAACCTTTTAGGCTCCTTGAGTCAAACTGCTTCAATTTAAAATCCCATATTGTATGTGCTTTTCAGGCAAAGCTCTTAACCTCTCATGTCTATTTCCTCATATGTAAAGAGGAAATGTTAAAATGCTCACTTCATGACTGGGACAATAAAGTCGTGGGCTACAGGTAAAGTACTTGGTACAGTGTCTAGTGCATGGTAAATAATGTATATTCCAAACTTCCCAAAGGAGTTCTGAGATTGCTGCTGATGAAAAGCTGGATTTGTAGCATTTTATTTACTGGAATCCGTGTAGAGTCCTGAGTGGCAGACAGTCTTAAAGAAACTGTCATAATCTTGCAGTATTGAATTAAATGAATATCTGCAAGCCATGAAAATGTAAGATGTTTGGTATGGAAAACTGAGGAAGTCACCCTTATGTGAAGATTTTAGTTAATTATAATAATGTGTAGGTTTTCTTAACAACTTAAAACCACTGCCCAGAATCACTAAACAATAGGGAAGATGGAAGAAAGGGAGAGGCAGGTATTTTTACTGAGACCTAGAACAGAACAAAGCCTGGTTACTTCAGGCAATGCCTGATGGTGTTTCCATGAGCTATTTAGAAACTTATTTTAAGAAGTATTGGATTTTATCAGCTCATTCAGTGAAGCAGAAAAAGCTCAGCTTGTTGGTGATGCTTGTGGAATACGAGAAATTTATCTGCACCAGAGCATAGAAATGTAGAAAAGGAGATACAAGAAAAAAAAAAAAAAAAAACACTGGATGGGGACAAACACAATTAAATTTGCATAATTTTAGCTCTCATTCCAAAATAAAGTCTTGCCCAAGTGATGTTCAACATAGATTGTCTTCGAAAATTGTGGAAGTCAGAAACACTACTTTTAGACCATCCTGTGTGCCTGTAAATCTTAACTTTGTCACTGTATAACCCTTCGTGATTTTGGATAAACTCAAGTATCCTCTCAAATGAGGTGATATTAACATGCTCATCACTTGTACTCAATAAATATTTACTGCTCTTTTTCTGATAGGAAGCACAAATCAACAAAATAGACAAAAGTTGTAAGAAAAGTTTCTATTTATCTTTAAAGATTGAGAACACTACTATACTTGTTAACTGTTAATTTTGAAATAACTATAAATACACATGTAGTTGTAAAGACGCATATCAGGGTAGAGCACTTTTATTCAGTGTACTCTATTTTTTAAAATTTATTTTACAAAATAAAAAAGGGAAGCAAATTAACAGAGTACCCCACTCAAACTCTAAGCACTAATCTTTTCTTCATTTCCATAATTTCTTATTTTAAAAAGTGTTTAAATCTGTTAAGCACTAATTCTAGAAGTCTTTTGGTGGAATGTTTGGGTCTCATGTTCCTTGCAAATGATGATAATTTGATTTCTTCCTTTACTATACATATTGCTTTTATTGCTTTTTCTTGCCTAATTTCTCTGGCTTTGATTCGAGGACCATATTGACAAGAGTGGTAATAGTGTATATCTTCGTCTTGTTTCTGATTTTTAGAGGGAAAGCTTTCACTTTTTCCCATTTTAGTATGATACTGGCCATTGGCTTATCATAAATGACTTTTATTAGTCTGCGATAAGGTCCTTCTCTGTCTCTTTTCTTCAGGATTTTTATCATGAATGAATATTAGACTTTTGTTAAAGCCCTTTGCTCTTGATTGAACACCTTATTATATTTATGTCGAGGAACCTGCCTCGTGCAGAGAGAACCAAGCACCAGGTATGGCTGCACTTTGACAAGATGCTCTCTGGAGAACCAACTCCCTCTATTAGATTAGCATTAATCCTTTCTAAGAATGGTGCCCTTATGACCCAGCTACCATACCATAGCCCCACCACATTGTACCATCTCAACACTGCCACACTGGGTACCTGGCTTCCATCCCATAGAGCACAACAACCTTCATGAAATAGAAACATCAAAGGATGATGTAGTAGTAAACTAAGAACAGAACTTTACTGAACAGAGCCATAAGCAAGGACACATTTCCAATCAGGACACACCCAGGTCATATGAAAACCATTTTATATGTGTGTTTTAAAAATAGTATGCTGTCTGCTATTTGAAAAACATATTAAAGGGAGCTAATAGGGATTTAGAAAGACAATCTATAAGGCTACAGGAATAAGACTATTTATTGGAATAGGTAATTGGTAACAATGGCTGGATTTAGACCCAGGTTGACATGGTGAAAATGAAGTTTAGAGAAACTTCTGTTAAAGAAGTTTAGATTTATTTAGGAAGTAAAGTTGAGTACACATTTTGATGCATTCAATATAAGGCTTTGAGCAGAAAGAGAGAAATCTTTCTTAGATGTGTACTTCCCAGAACTGGGTTAGGATCTTTTCATACATATTCCTGTGAATCCTTGGACAGCCATCATAGGCCTTCTCACTTGAAATAGAAATTGCCTGCTTATTCTGTGTATTCTAAACTTGATGTCTTGATTGTTGTTGTAGCTATGGGATGTAGTGCCATGTACAGTACACAGTAGGTTCTACAATCTTTGCAAGAAAAGGAATTTAGAGACTTCGTAGTGGAGTTGAAATGTTAATATATATTCAGAAAAAGAAAAATAGCTTTCGATATGAAAAGTGTTTAAATTGGGCTCTGTTGCAAATACTTAGACATTCAGAGAGGTAGCAAGCATGTTCCGTATTTCAGTAATGCCCATCTCCAATTAAAGCAAAGCGAACGGGAGTTCCAATTTGTGTTGTTCCTAAGAAAACAACTAGGGCATTTAGTACCACATTCCTTGCTGCATTCTCAAGACTCTTGACAACTCAAGGGGACAATGTAAGCATGTCTACACCAGACTGTAGATAAATATTATCTTTTTTTAAAATGCAGTTCATTGGTACACTTTAGGTATACATAGTGATCACAGTCGTCCTAGGGAATTTGTACCTGTATATAATATAACTTCATTCTTTTTTTTCCCCACTCCACTACCCTTCCTTCAGTTCCTCTTCCCCTCCTTGTTTACAACAGCTTTGTCTCCAATTTTTCCTTCTTTTCTGCTTTTTTCCTCTTTCTTCCTTCCCCTCCCCCATTCCCTACTTCCCCTTCCCATTTGAACATTTTCTTCCTATTTCCCAATATCTATTATACACTTTGGTCCTTATTTACACCTTCAGTTTCTCACACCAGGGAAATAATGCAGTATTTACCCAAGTGTGTGTCCCATATATTTTACTTAAGAGTACTGTCCCAGGGTGAGTCCATTTACCTAGAAATGTCTCGAGCTTATCCTTGCGGCAGAGTACTGCTCCACTATATAAACAGCCCCACATCTTCTTTATCCATTTGCCAATTGATGAGCGTTTGAGCTGTTTCTGAGATTTAACGATTACAAACTGTGCCACTGTAAAAACATGGGTGTGCATATATCACTGTGATTCGACTTTTTTAATTACGTTGGAAAGATACCAAGAAGGAGAATAGCTCAGTTGAATGGGTCCTGTAGTCCTAGGTTTTTGAGGAAGCTCCACACTGATTGCCACAGTGACTGCATCAGTCTGCACTCCCATCAACAGTGGAGAAGGGCTCCTTTTCCCCACAGCCCTACCAGCATTTGTTATAGGTAGATTTCTCAGTGAGAGTCATTCTTGGAGTGAGATGAAATTTCAGCATTTTTTCAATTTGCTTTTCTCAAAAAACCAGTGATGCTGAATATTTTTTCACATATTTATTTGCCATTTGTACTTCTTCCTCTGAGAAGTGTCTCTTCTAGGTGCCCATTTTTGGATTGGGTCTTTAAATTTGGGAGGTTTGATTTTTTGAGGTTTTTTAAAAAATATATTCTAGATAGTAGTTCTTTGTCTTTTTTGGGGGGGGGTACTGGCAATTGAACTCAGGACCCTGTGCTTGCCAGGCAGGCACTTGTGCCACTGAGCTATGTCCCTGGCCCCAGGAGTTCTTTGTCTAAGGAACAGAAGCAAATTTTTTTCCCCACACTGAGGGTTGTCTCTTCACTTTGTAGGTGATCTTCTTTGCTATGAAAAGCTTTTTAATAAGATGAGATCCCAACTGTTGATTCTGTCATATTTCCTGTGTGATTGGGGTTTTGCTCATGAAGTCTTCGTTTACATCACTGTCTTCGAGAGTTGTACCTATTCTCTCTTCCAGCAGATGTAATGTTTCTATTTTAATATTTAGATCTTTGATCCATTTCAGTTTTAGTTTAGTGCATGGTGAAAGATGGGTCTAGTTTTAGTCTTCAGCATCTTGGAAAGCCAATTTTTCTAGCACTATTTATTAAGGAGGCTATCTGTTATGGTTGATACATTTGTCAACTTGGGGAGTCTGGAGATTTGGCTAAGTAACTCAGCAGTTGTAAATCTTGGGGCAAAAAGGACATGCCCTTGTCCTTCTGGGATGTTTATTATGTTAATTTGGGAAGTTTAGAAGGTTAACTATGTGACTCAGAAGGGAGCTGGGGTGCTTATTTGTATTTATCCTAAACCTGTGCAAGAGGAAGGCATGCAGAGGGTGTGGGTGTAGAGGACCACCTCCCCCCCACCTCCCCAGAGCGGGCAGACTGTATAAAAAAGGATCCGAGGAAGGACTGGCTGCTGGGTTTTGGGAGGAGCTCCGGTCTTCCCCTTCAGCTTGGTCCTCTCCTGGCTTCCGGTGCAGACTCTTTGGCTTCCGCCTGGGACTCCTCAGCCTTCTGGTGTTGGCTCTCTGGCCTTCATCTGAGATTCATCAGCATTTCGTCACAGACTCAACAGCCCTTGATACGGACTTGCACGAACACTGCGATGAGCTCCAGGCCCCAGCCCCAAGCTCTTCAATCTCCAGTGTGCAGACACCCTCTGCACACTTCCTCATCTTACCCTGTAGCTGACCATTGTAAGCCGAATAGGTAATATGTTATACGTTTGTATATCTTGTGTTAAATGTTTCTCTAGTAAATCCTGACTAATACACTATCTTTCTTCCAGTGAATGTGTTGGCACTTTTGTCAAGGATAAGGCAGCTAAGTATGTCTGAAGTTCTTTCTGCATCTTCTAACCTGTTCTGTTGATCCTTGAGTCCTTTTTTCCTCAATCCTTTTTTTTTTGCCAGTATCATGCTGTTTTCATCACAGTAGCTTTGTACTATAATTTTAAGTCATAAGCCCAGCCTGGGTGAGTTGCTGAAAGCCTATTTAAAAATAAAAAATTAAAAAAGGGGCTGAGGAAGTAGCTCAGTGCCAAGGCCATTGGTTCAATTCTCAGTACCACAGAAACAGAGAGAGAGAGAGAAAAACACAAAGAGTTATATTTGATAGAAGCTTGAAACTCACATCTATCTGCCCAACAGTGGGATTTTCACTCTGTAATTTAATAGTTTGTAGATACATTATTTGTGTGTAATTGTATGTGTTCACATTTTTCTCATTTTGCTTTGTATAAAGTGTACAAAATTTCAAAAGTATAAAATACTGCTTATATTGCTCGTAAAAAAAATTTTTAAGTCACAGATTTTGATGTCTCCTGCCTTTGTTGCCTTGCATTACCGTTCTTATTTTACAACTCTTTTTGTTTCAAATGAATTTTGGGATTGTTTTTCTCTAATTTTGTGAGATATACTGTTTATACTTTTATCAGGATTGCATTAAATCTATATAACAATTTTGGAAGCATGGCCACTTTGACTATATTGGTTCTTCCAACCCAAGAGCAAGGGATATCTTTCCATTTTCTGCTATCTTCTTCAATCTCTTTTTTTTAGAGGACTGTAGTTTTCAATATAGAGAGCTTTTACTTCATTAAATTAATTCCTAGCTTTTTTTTGGATGTTATTGTGAAAGATGTCATTTCCCTAATCTCGTCTCTCTGAGTTTGCTATTCATGTACAGGAAGGCTGTTGGTTTTTGAGTGTTGACTTTGTGTCCAGCTGCACAACTGCATTTGGTTATTAAATCTGGCAGTATTATGATGGAGCTTTGGGGGCCTTCTACGTAGAATATCACGCCACCCACAAATAATGATAATGTAACTTCTTCCTTTCCTATCATTATTCCTTCTCTCTCTTTCTCTTGCCCTGGCTAATGTTTCCAGAACTGTATTGAATAAGACTAATGGTCTTGCTCTTGATTTTAGAGTGAAAACTTTCTAGGATTTGTCCATTAAGTATGATATTGGCTGTTGGTTTGTCAAAAACTGTTGGCTATTTTTTATCATTTTGAGACAGGGTCTCACTGTGCAGTTCAGTATGTCCTTGAGCTAACTTTGTAGCCCAGGCTGGTCTTGAACTCACAACAATCCTCCTGCCTCAGCCTCACAAGTGCTGAGATTAGAGGTGTGCACCACCACACCTGGCTGTAGATGGCTTTTTGTCAGATTGAGATAAAGAACATCTGTTCCAATTTTCTGCAGGGTCTTTATCATTAATGGGACTTTGTCAAATGCTTTTTCTGCAGCTATTGAGATGATCATATAATTTTTGTCTTTGGTTCTGTTAATATACTGTATCAACTTTATTTATTTGCATATGTTAAATCATCTCTGCATCTCTGGGGTGAATCCTGCTTGGTCATGGTGTATAATCTTCTTGATAATTTGTTGCATTCTGTTTGTCAGAATCTTACTGGTGATTTTTACATATATGTTCGCTAGAAAGATTGGCCTGTAGTCCTTTTTCTTGGTTGGATCTTTCTCTGCTTTTGGTGTCAGGGTAATACTTGTGGGGATAAATTTGGGAGTATTGCTTCCCTTTCAATTTCATGAAAGATTTTGAGAATATGTTGTTAGTGTTTTTCTAAATTTATTGTAGAATTCAGCAGTGAATCAGGGACTGGACTTTTCTTTATTGGTAGGTTTTTAATTATGTCTTCAATTTCATGGACTGATATTGATTTACTTAGAATTTTTATATCTTCCTGATTCAGCTTTTGTAATTCATACGTATCTAGGAATCTGTCCATTTCTTGTGCCTTTTCCATATTTTAGAATGCAGGTTCTCAAAGTAGGTATCGATGATCTTTTGTATTTCTGGAGTATCTGCTCTGATTTCACCCTTTTCCTTCCTAGCTGCAGGGATTTGCGTCTTTTCTTTCCTTCTTGATGAGTTTGCCTAAGGGATTGTCAATTCTATTTCATCTTTCAGAGAATCAGCTCTTCAATTCGTTGATTCTTTGTATTGTTTTCTTGGTCTCCAGTATATTAATTTCTTTCTTTTTCATTTTAAAGAAAACAAAAAACAATGAAAACAATGGGATAAAATCTTAAAACAAGATTTTAGATTTTAACAGTGGTTAGTGTATTGTGTATTGTTATCTTCAAAGTAGTTGCTCAGATTACAAGATAGTTGCTTCCATTATATTAATTTCTGCTCTCAGCTGTATAATTTTCTCCCGCCGATGAGCTTTGGGCTTGATGTGCTTTTCTTTTTCTAGAAGCTTCAGGTTCAACATTAAGTTGTTTATTTGACCTCACTCTGTTTTCCTGATATTGGTATTCACTGCTATAAATTTCTCTGACAGGATTCCTTTCATTGTGTCCTGTAAATTCTGGTACGTTGTATTGACATTATCATTTTTTTTCTTTTTTTTTAATTAAAAAAAAATAAAAGTACAAAAACATATTAACAAACAGACACCAACTAGCATAAAAAATAGTACAATCACAACTGATCTATAGACAAGGTGACACGGTCTCAACAGTGGTTATTGCTTTATCCATTGATGTCTTCAAAGTGTAAATATATGAACCCATATACAGACATGCAAAATTGGTCAGACCATTAATCCTCTCAACAACATAAAAACACAAAAACCAAACATCCAAAGACAGAAAACAAAACAGGCAAACAACAACAACAACAACAACAAAACA
>PVLD010029812.1:0-17598 GCA_004027595.1 Dinomys branickii
ACATATAATTTTAGAAGGATCCTTTGCATACCCTAATGATTATTGTGGCTTTATGGCTCTCTAAAGGCCTGGTTGTACCCTGCAGAATGACCATTTAATAAATTATTCTGCAATTTTTTTTTGTTAATAGGGATTGAACCCAGGGCCTCAAGCATGACAGGCAAGCACTCCACCAGTGAACTAAATCCCCAACCCGTTTTTTAGTTTGAGGCAGAGTCTCGCTACGTCATCCAGACAGTTTCAAACTGTTGATCTCCTGCCTCCACTTCCCTAGTAGCTGGGATTGCAGGTATACATTACCATGACTGGCCTATGTATTTACCTTTTATAATACAAACTATTTTTACTAACTAGCACAAATTTGCATGGTCTTACCATACCCTAACTGACTACTAGGGATCATTTAAATTATAGGCTTATAAGTAGTTAACTATCTTGAGAATCTGAAAATATGTGGCAAGTGGAAAAGAACCTTTCCTTCATTTGAATTAATTCATTTAGTTAACAAATGTTTATTAAGCATCTGTTATATGCAGAGAAGCACAACAGTAACAGTGGCAACAAATAATTAGATGTATAAACTCTGGAAATTACAGTATAATAGAAGGGACAGATAATAAAATCATTTTGCATTTGTAATATTGTTATAGTTTAAATATGGAGTATTCCCTCAAAGACTCATGTATTGAAGGCTTACTGTTCAATGCAGCAATATTCAGAGGTGGGGCCTAGAGAGGAGGTTGGATCATAAGAGTGTTACCTGAATGGGGTGTTGGGAGGTAGAGTCTAGTTAGAGGAAGTAGGTCACTGGGGGAACATCTTTGAAAGGTATATTTTGCCCCCTGTCCCTTCCTCTCTGACTCCCTTTCTCTTTGCTTCTTGGCTATCAGGAGTGAGCAGTGTTCCTCAGTCATGTCCTGCTGTGTTTCTACCTAACTACAGGTCTAAAAGCAATAGAGCCAGCTGACTATGGACTGAAACCTCAGAAATCTATAGCCAAAATAAACTTTTGCTCCTCTACATTAACTTTTTCAGGTGTCTCATCATGGCCACAGAAATCTCACTAATTAATATAAAATTATGAACTTCAAAAAGTTCACTAATTCCTAGGTACATTTAATCACCAACCCTATTATTTTAATACAGGATGACCAAAAATTACACTTTTAATTAATTTTATAACTTAACACAAAATATAAAAAGAACAATTTTATCAAATTTATTCAATACAAGAATTGACTGGCTAAAATGACACTTTGCCCAAGTGATGCCTGGGATAAAGTGTTAGGTAGCTTAAGAAATAAAACTTGTAATAAATATATTACTGAAATTTTCAGAAATGGGTATTTGACAACTATTGTGCCATAAACAAAAGATATTCTTTATACTAATGGAAACCTCTTCATACCTAATACCACTTCAGTGATGGTAAAGTATAGGTTCCTACCAGTAGATGTTGTATCCAAAACTTCAGCCTCTTCACCTTTATCCATTCCTTCTGATTTTTCAGGCTGCACATCCACAGGTATCATCAAACTTGGGTTTGGAGCAAAGATGGCTGATGTAACGACTGCATTATGTGCTGGAGAAAAAAATTAACTTTAGGCTAACTGCCAAATTTGATACTAAACATCAAGACAAAAATGTGCAAAATATCCCCTAAAATTAACATAAAAGTATGTTATATGCCAAATATCCATAAAAACTATAGAAGTAACTGAGAATAATTAAAAACTCAAAAATATTTCCTGAAAAAAAAATCACATAACAAGTTCTAAGATTCCATGACTTCAAATTTTAGACTAGGGTAAATTCTTCCTTGGTACAGAAAGGTCAAACAATGAAGTTAAATACAAAGTAAATCCAGTCAGAACAGTCAAACTTCCTCTAAGGGAATGCCCACCCAAATTTATGCTAGTATATTTCTACCCTATTCACTTGTAAGATCTATATAAGCAGGGATTTACTTACCTTTAATACCTTCCCAGAAGTCATTTCGATCTCTCCTGACTGAAGTAAACTTGCTTAGATCATGGTAAGTACTCCAAATATAAACATATTTATCTTCTGAACCACTAACGAGGTAAGTAAAATCATGGCTAAATTTGAGGAAGAAAGGTTAAAAAATTTGAATTAAGGTTTCTTTCTATCAGTGCTTCCTGATTAGAAATACTTTTTAAAACACTACTAGAGGGAATTTCTGAAAACCAGGCTCATTCCAGAGGTTCTGAATGAATAGGTCTACGGGTGTGTGTGTGTTGGGGACGGGCACAGATATTTTGTATGTTTTAGGGTTTGAATCATAAAAATAGGATTATCAGACATGCTAGACAAGCACTGTACCACTGAACTACACCCCTACGCTCAGCATTTATATTTTTAAAGTTCTGACAAGTGTGATGCTAGTTAAATCACACTGAAAAAATAACTTAAGAGGATGAGAGAAGCAGTGCATTATTACTGATTGAATTACAGGGTAATTATTAGGTAACTCAAGAAGAAAAGAACTGATGAGAAAAGAGCTGTAAAAAGACTAGAAAGAAAGAGTAGGCAGGTAATCCTATTTCAGGAAAGGCTACAGATCCTAAATTCTAATAATAATGATAAACAGAAGTATAAAGACACAGGGCACTTTGCTTCAGGGTAATAAAATGCTTTAGCTCTTGCACCTAAAAGGATCAAGACAAATGGAGAAGGGATAAGCCTACTCTAAAAGCTTACATGAAAGTATAAAAGCAAAGTTCTGGAGCTGAGAAGGCTCTAATCCTGGTTGTGCAACTAATTCTGACTTTAGGCCAATCATTTAATTTTTTGGGTCTTAGTTTCTCCATCTGCAGAATAGGGGCCATTCTAACTTTTACCTACCATTTAGGTGGACAAGGTAAGTATTGCATGACAATGAATACCAGCTATAACAGTACGAAGAAATGAAAACCCCATATAAACGTAAGTCATAGTTCTATGGAGGGGGAAATGTTCTGATCTCTTTTGAGAATTTCAATGTCAGTTTACCTGAAACTTGCTTTGATCTGGCTGCTGCTATTGACATAACCCTTATACTTCATAGACAATGATAAATCTCTCAGATCATACAGTCTGATTCTAGAGTCATTTGAGGTTACCAGTATCTAAAAATAAATCAAAGAAAAAGTTAAAAATATCGTATCTTAACATAAAAGTGTATTACACATATACAAAACCATACCAAAAGAAAAGGCAGTATACACCATACAAAAATGAATACTTCTTTGTCTAAATACTAATGTTCCAGAATCTATAGATTACTGCTGGGCATGGTGATGCACAGATGTATAGCGCAGGAGGATCATTTTAAGTTAGGGGCCAGGCTAGACTTTATGGTGAGTTTAAGGCCAGTCTGAACTGCACAGTGAGACCTGATCTCAAAAACCAAATCTGTAAAGTTTGGATTCAGATGCTTTTGAATATTATAGTACCTTATTTTCTCCAGGTAAAGGTTCAATGCCAGTGATTTTTCTTCCAACCTTGTTGCGCCCTCTAGTAGATCGGACATGTATTTGTGTATGGTATTTCAAATGCTAAAATGAAATCATAAATTAAAAACATCTGAATTAGAAGAAACCTCAAAAAATTAATTCTCAGATATGGTATTCTTTCCCTAACTTACAGATAAGGCACTTAATGTCCAAAGGGATAAAAAAAATTTGTGCCAAACTGTAAGTGCTTTGTTAAGTATTCAATTACACAATTGTCAAAGGATAATCATTTACCTCTGTATCATAGAAAATACATCTGCCATCATAGGTACCAATCACCGCATATTTGCCATTCTGACAGAAATTTGCAGCTGTAATCAATTTTGTTTGACCATCTACTTCATTCCACAAAGCCACTTTTTTGTCAGGTATGTTCCAAAGACGGAGCTTTCCATCCAACGACCCACTGAGAAAATATCTGTCATCCTAAAAAGATGGTAGAGAAAGCTTTTATTTTGCCACATTAAGAAAAACAGCAAATCAAAACACTAACCCTGTTAGAAATAATGTTTAAAAGTATAGATTTCATTTAAAAAGTGAACTTCATTCCTCACCTCTTCTCTCTCCCTCTCTCACAGGGGACTGAACCCAGGGCTGCACAAATTGTAGGCACAAGCTATACTACTGAGCCATACCCCTGGTCCAAAAGTATTACTATTATTTAAGCAATCATTTTATGCATTAAAAACATTAGGAACAATTAGAAATTTCAGTGTCAGTTGTAGAGAAATAACATTCGAATTGCTTTATCATATTCTTCAACTGCTTTTCCCAAAGTACAGATGCTAAGAGAAAATGTGCCAGTTTATACCTCACGGAAGATTCTTATAATTGAACAAGTATGAGATATTCTGGATTGTGAACAAGAGTCTCAGCTAACCTGTATTCTGAATCTCCAAAAGTGCAATGAAGTGGGTAGTGTTTTCCAACTTATTTCATCACAGGTCGTGTTTTTGGGGAGGGGACATAAGGGAGTGAGGAACATCTAACAGGGCCAGCACCTTCAAGAACCATGCTTTGGGCAACACTATCCTATGCTACATTCTCCTCTGAGATATACATAAAGTTGGGATTAAAGAATAACACTAGTTATTAGCTTATAGAACCACTTTTGAAAACTCTAATACCATGTCAGCAAAGAATCCCTTCACTATTCAATCAGGGATCCTCAATTTGGGCCACTTCAGCCCCACAGTCGACATGTAGCAATGTCTTAAGATATTTTTGGTTGTCACAGCCTGTGGTGGGGTGGAACCGGCCTCTGATAGGTAGGGGCGGGAATGATGCTAAACATCTTGCAATGCTTAGCATGTGACAGGCTTTCTTCCCTCTATAATAATGTCAACAGTGTCATGGATGAGAAATCTTGCTGTGAAGTAAACCAGTCCTATCTCTAAGTTGGTCTAGATTTTGGATACATAAGAAGTAAAGACTAAAAAATTGGGGCACCACAAGGAGATTTTCTTCTCCATTCAAGATTATATATTATTCTTGCCCACCGCTCAAGCCTGTCAAGGACAATCCATAATTGATGGGACAATTTTTAGTTTGTAGTGCTAGGGATTAAACCAAAGACCTATGCACTGAGCTATGTTCTTGGCCCTTTTAAATTTTGAGATAGGGTCTCATTAAACTGCTAAATTGTGCAGTTTGGGCTCAGAGTTGCTATCCTCCTGCCTCAGCCTTCCAGGGTGCTGGGATTACAGATATGTGTCACTCTGCCAGTTATGATGGTATTCTTATGGCTATGGTTTAGTAAGTGCTACTCAAAGTCTGCCAGAATAGTTGAACAAGTAAAAAATACTTCATTTTGGTCTTTTAATTAAAAATTTTAGTTAGAAACATACATGTATGTATCTCCAATTTTCTATTTCATTTATAACCCTACCACTTTCATTTATAACTCTGTTCCTTTTAGGTAAAACAGTACAATAATAGCCATATTGCCTAAGAAAAAGTTGACACCACTGTTCTTTCCAGCACTTCTCAAAATCCCTCCAGGTCAGTAGAGTTTTGTGAAATATGGCATTTATGCTTCCAAAGTAAAATCGGAGAAAAATCACTGACTAAAAGGACACCTAATCATAAAATGCTACATAGATAACTACAGTATTACAACCTAGTATCGCTTTTATCCCTAGACTGCTAAAATGAGGTGAAAGGAAAGATTTTGCTCACAGCTGCTAAAGGGGTCAAACTATCTTCCTGATGCATCTTTAGGAGACATGACAGAGACACTACTCAGAAAGAAGCTTGTAATAGCTTGATGGTCAAAACTGATATATTAACACAGATTAGATATCTTTAATTTTTACAAGTTCTTGACCAAGTCTCCTTAAGGGTTAAGAATTATTAGTGCCTATGTTATAAGGATGCCAAAAGAAGCCACTTGTATTTCAGGAAGAAAGTTGGTCTTCTAACTTGGGGGGAAAGAGTATGAAATGGAACTATGATTGAAATGTTGCATTCAAAAGACATAGTGTTAAATATATTAAGATAAGAACATGATTGGAAATGTATCAACACAGGGGAGAAAGCCAGGGTAGGGTCAGCTCAAGCCCTCCACTGACTTTAGCTAAAAGAGTTGATACCAGTATGTGATTTCCTTTGAACTTACAATTGCAAAAACTAAAACTGATTTGTACTTAAGCATTTGGTGGTTCTGTCCTATAAGGGCATCTATGATAGGTCTGAAATTCCACGACAGTAGCTTTTTGTTTGTCCTTTGGTTGAAATCATGAAATTCTTTCTAGGAGAAAGCTATTAAAGAATTTTCTAGATTGAAAAATAAATCAGTAAGAATGTAAGCCAAATGTGCTGAGGTAGGAGATCAACTGAGCCCAGGAGCCCAAGGCCAGCCTGGGCAACATAGTGATACCTTGTCTCAAAAACAAACAACAACAAAAAATATTAACAATGTTTTCAGACATTAAATATGAATTCATTATACTTTATAATGAATTTTTCTCTTTGCCTCCCTTTAGTCTTTTCCACTTTGTCTCTTACTTCTCCAACCTCCCACAATTCCTGGACATACACTTTCTTCCTTTCATTTTACATATGCCGTTTCATCTCTTTCCTCCATTTCCAGTATCTCTCATCTTTAGTAGAGTATTTTATACTCTTCATAGCTTATTTAAGGTTTAGGAATGACTTATATCTAGGAGGTCACATTGTATTCTATCTTCAATGGTCTATCTAGAATATAACGTTCTCACTTCTAATGAAGATTAGCAGAACATTTATTTTCTTTCCCATTTTTAAAGCAAATTGGAACATTTTAAGTGGCTCTCAACTATGTGGCTAATGTTTTTTTTTTTTCGAGTAGTCCAACTGCCTTCCAGAGAAATGAAGTCCTCTTATCTTTCTTTTAGCATGACAAAAAGTATATAAACAATTACTTACTCTGGGATGGAAAGCTATGGCAGTGACAAAATCTATATGTTGAAAACAGCAAAGGCATTCTCTTCTGGAAATGTGCCATAATCTGACTGTTTTATCCATTGAAGAAGAAAGTAGAAAGTAGTTCTATGGAGAAAATAATATTGACTATTATCATACGAGAAACTACTTATACAATAGAAGCGAACTTTTAGTTTCATCTAACCTCAATAGTGTTATAGTTACGTACAGCATCAGAAGCACAGATTATCCAGTTCCCTTGGAACATCTTATTTTTCTCAGTTTAATGCCACATTCGATCACCTCTAAGACTTTTTCACATTATCTATTTTGAAATTAGCATTAATCTTATGACTGATGTCCAAAAAAACCTACCACGCACCAGCAGGGTACTAAGGTATGCCTTACTCATTACATACTGCACATACTGAAACTTACTATGAATATAAGGCATCTATTCATTTGACTGCCATTTCAGTTCAGTTTTTCACATTGGTAACAGGTAAATTTTAACTCATGAGGATCTTGATTGTCACAATGTCTTCAATAATGTCTAAATGCAGTATGGAAATGAAAAGTTGTATACCTGTCATACTCTAGGCAAGAAAATTAGAGAACAGAAATTGTCAAGTCTCTCAGAATAGATTATGGAACTTTCAAAACTAGAGAAGGTGGTATAATAGAGTTAGACATTGTGATGGTACCATCACCAAGGAGACAATCTACTTAGCAGGAGAACTACAGGTTATGCTGAATGAGGAAACTCTAATGGGACCCTAGTATTCTTTAATATGCTTTTAGGTGCTAAACAAATCAAGGTAATAGTGACATTGAATACATACAATTTGCAAAACACTCTCATCACTATATAGCAACATTTACTTTGAGGTCAATGTTATTATCCTCTTTGAAAAATGAGAACAGTGAGGCACAGAGAGATTAAATAGCTTGCATAAGATTATAGTTTCTTAGTGGCAAAGCTAGGATTTGAGCTCAGGTGATCTGGCTTCACGTCTAGGTTCTAGCCACTACATTGTTTTGCAGAGTACTTAAGTAGAACACATGTCATATGTCAGTAAAGCAGCAAGATGCTTGTCATCTGCTGAAAGTAATTAAGAATATATATTCTTTGACTGTAAAAAGACTAACTGAAAACATTGATTTGGACATGTAATTATACCGAGATATATATGCTATTTTGGGCTATTCTTAAAAAGTATATGTTTTATTTAATATATCTGCTTTGAAATACATGGTGTACTTTACAATTAAAAAAATATAATTTGTGGGCTGAGGGTGTAGCTCAGTGGTAAAACATCTGCCGAAATGTATGAGGTCCCGGATTTGATACTCAGCACCATACACATATACAAAAACATAATTTGGAAGATTTACAATCATCTTTGAAACATCTAATAGCAATTATTTTTACTTTCAAGATCCACTAAGTTCCAGAAAATTTTGTATATAGTTTTCACTATACTTTTCTGTTGATTAATAACAACTATATAAAAATTAATCCAATGGTTCATTATTCATTAAAACTAGCTTTATTCAGGCCAGGCACAGTGATACATGCCTATAATCCCAACAGCGAGCTTGAGGCCAGCCTAGACTACACAACAAGAGTCTGTCTCAAATCAAACAAACGAATGAACAGCTTTATTCAGGGATGCAGGTGTAGCTCAGTGATAAGAGTGTATGCTTAGCATGTATCAGGCTCAGTCTTTAGGACCAAAAATCATACCCATCCGCACAAAAAAAAACCCAAAATAAAAACTGGCCTTGTTCAGCTTTAACTTTAAGCATATGAAAAAAAAGGTGAAGATATCTTTAAAATATTAAGTGAAGGTGCTTATAACATGTTAAGATTTCTTGTATTATGCCAGCAGCTGTCTGTTCAATAAATACTTATTGACTAAATGAAGCTGAATTTCTTTCACTAAACATACTGATCTTTGGAATCAAGAACTTAGATCTAAATGTAAGTTCTATGTGTAACTAACTTTGTGATCTTAGGTCACAAGTCCAGTATCTTCCATGTTAAAATAAAAAGTAAAGACTGTCTATTCATGGGCTATTATCCTAATAATTAACAAGTAATTTTTTAATACTTTCAACAAACAGAAAATCCACTATAAACACTATGGTAAGACACTGAAAGTAAACAGTAAAGTAAGATCTTAAAAAACTTTCAAGTTGAAAGTAGTGTAACTAATTAAAGCATTGTGATGTTCTGACCCTTCAGTGGCTTTTAGAATTTTGTTGTAAAAAAGATCTAGAAATGCACATAAATAAGTTACGCAAAAACAGAAGTTTGTAAGAACATAAACAGGTGACACAGAAACAGTGAAACAGGTCAGTATTTGTTTTGGTTGTCAGGGAAGACATTAAGAAGGAGATGGGACTCAACAAACTAGTAAAGGATGAATATATTTTGGTTAGGTGAAGAGAGAGAAAGGCACTCCACAGGTGGGGCTAGAGCAGCAGCAGTTTTGCTCCTTTCCTCTGGCTGAGTGGAGGATAGGGTGCGTTGGGGATATGAAGATAATCCCTTAGGGATTATTCTCCTATGGAGCAGAGTTCCACTCAAATAAATTGCCCTACCTGTAGTTCTCAAACTATTTATGGAGAAGGATTTTTTTGTTTTTAGCTTCCTGTAAGTCATGGACAAGCACTATTAAAAATATAGAAAATGATTACTAGAAAAAATGAAAATAAAAAACATATACAATATAAGGCCTATTTTTAGTATTATACAAGCAGATGCCCTGGTTTTAAAAGATTAAATTCAACAGGCCTCAAATTACTCTGAGAAACTTCCCTAACAACTTCTAAATAGTTTACTCTGGGTTTCTGTATAATGCTCCCAAGCCAAGGGGTTTCGAATCTTAAGTCCTTTACTCTTAAATTACACAGCTTTAGGCACGCATGTTCCTTAACCTGCACAAACCCTGTTTTTTTCTTTAATTTTAATGACAAATAAAACAAGACAATAGGAAGGTAGTAATAGTTAATGTATTGCATATTGTTATCTTTAAGTTAGTTACTCAGAGTACAAGATATCAGCATTTAATTGTCCAAACAATATTAATACAAACCTTTCTTTTCAATGAAGAGAAATTAGTACAAATATCTTATTATATATTTATATATGTTTTGTTTTTCCTTTTTTTTTTCTCCATTTCCTGATCCCAGTTTCTCTTTCCTTCTGAAGTTTCTTCCCATTTTACAACATCTACTATACATTTTGGATCTTACTTACTCTTTCAGCTTCTCACAATGGGGACAAAATACAATGTTTGTAAATGTTCATCTGGTTTATTTCACTTGAGTATGGTCTCAAATTACATCCATTTACTTAAAAAATCTGTTTATCCTTCTTTATGGTTAACTAGTAATCCACTGTATAAAAAGGTCATATCTTTTTTATCCATTCCTCAGTTGATGGGCATCTGGGTTGTTTCCAAGATCTAGCTATTAGAGATTCTGTTGCTATAAACATGGATGCACATACATCACTGTGATATGATGTTTTTAATTCTTTTGGGAAGATACTCAGACAAGGAATAGCTGAGTCAAACGGGACCTCCAATCCTAGTTTTCTGAGGAATCTCCACACTGATTTCCACAGTGGTTTACACCAGTAACCAGTCTACACTTTCGCTAACAGTGGAGAAGGGTTCCTTTTATTCCACAGCCCCTCCAGCATTTGTCATTGGTTGATTTCTTGATAACAGCCATTCTTTCCAGGGCGAGATGGAATCTCACCGTTGTTTTAACTTGCATCTCTTGAATGACCAGTGATGTTGAACATTTCTTCATATGTTTATTTATTGTTTGTATTTCTTCATCTGAGAAGTGTGTATTCATCTCAGATGCCCATTTTTGCATTGGGTCTTTAAATTTGGGAGGTCTGATTTTTTTGGGGTTTTTTATGTGTTCTTGATAATAATCCTTTGTCTGAAGAATAGCTGTTAAACGTTTTTTCCACATAGTAGGCATTCTCTCCACTATGTTGGTGGTTTCTCTTGCTGTGCAAAAAAATAGCTTTTTAATAAAATGAGATCCCAGTTATTGATTCTTTGTGATAGTGCCTGTACGATCAGGGTTTTACTCATGAAGTCTCTGCCTACACCAGAGTCTTTAAGAGTTCTACCTATTCTACCTTCCAGCAGATATGTTTCTGTTTTAATATTTAGATCCATTTTGAATTTAGCTTATGTACAAACCTTTCTTTAAAAAAAATCACTGATAAGGAAACAATGATCTCCTATGGTTGGAGAGTACAAATACAGGGCATATGTAAGATACTTAACTTATGTTTGTATCTTTAGTATCTAAAATGTTACCTGGTACCTTAGTAGGTAATATTAAGGACTTACCAAGGTCCAATTATTTAAATACAGATGACCAAAAATTAAGTATTTTTCTTTAATTTTTATAAGATAACATAACAGGAAATATAAAAATGATAATTTTATTATATTTATTTAATACAAGAATAGACTTGTTGAAATGAAACCATTCCTGAGCAATGCTCAAGATAGTCAATACAAAATGCACTTCCCGGCAACTAGGATAAACTGGTGCTTCATTGAGCAACTGAGTATTTACTGTATTCTAAGAAAGTGCTCTTTGTATTTACTAGCTCAGTTAATCTTCCCCTGTATCTATATAAGGGAGCTATCTTTATTGTGCCTGTTTTCTAGATGAGGTGTGGTGAAGTCAAGGAACTTGCTCCAGGTCACACAACTATAAAAGGCAAACTAGGTAGGCTAAGAACTCTGGGAGTCTGGCTCCAGAGTTCATGTTCTCAAGTAGGTAGTAAAGTGATCAGCTGATAAGTTCTGAGTTAGTGAAAAATACCTGGTAAACGGGACAGTTCTCAGTAATGATTATGTTACTATTTCTTCCATGAAGGCAAAAAGGGGAGTGGTCAGTGAGATAAGAAAGAGTAAGTATAACCAATAAGAGTATTTCAAAAAAGATCAATAACATTAAGCAATAAAATGTTAGAGAAAAGCTACAGAGAATGAATTCAAAGAATATACATGTATATATAAATTCTAGTTAAGGCAGTAGTAATAATGATTAATTTTATGTATCAATTTGTCCAGGCTATAGTATCCAGCTATTAAATCAAACAGTGATTTAGTTCAACTCCTGCTACTTCCAGCCTACAGGTTGTTCCACAGTTGCATGAGTTAATCCATATAATAAATCTTTTTAGAGTAGAAGACTGGTTCCTAGGAAGGGTACAGGGGTAGGGGAATAGAGGCAAGTTGTGTGTAGGGGAATAGAGGCAAGTTGTGTAACAGGCACCAAAGTACAGCTACAGAGGAAGAGAAAGTTCTAGTGTTCTACAACAGAGTAGGCTATCTATAATTCACAATAATTTATTAAATATTTTATACTCTAGAAAACAGGAGTTTGAAGGTACCCAACACAAATAGCAATTGTTTAAGGTGACAGAAATGCTAATTACCCTGATTTCATACAATATATTCATCTATTATATAAATCGTTTGAAATATCACAATAGACAAGGATTGATCAAAAATACGGTGTTTACATAAAAAATTATTGCAGCAAGTCACATTGCTCCTTAAAATACTTTTCTTCACTTGGAACACACTTATCCCATTGTTTTTGCCACTTTTTTTTTGTTTTTTGAGACAAGGTCTTGCCATGTAGCTTAGGCTGGCTGTGAACTCACTATGTAGTCCATGCTGGCTACAAACTTATGCCAATGTCTGCCTTAGCTCTCTGAGTGGTGGGAGTACAGGCGTGTACCACCATGCCTGGCCATTCTTGCCACTTTCTGAGGAAGTTCTGGAAGTCCTCTTTCCTGAGTGTCTTCACAAGGTATGATCAAAATTTCAGTGAATGCTGCTACTGACTGCCATCCAACAGAAAAGCGGGCTTGTGAAAACGTTATGACACATGTCTCCATCCACCTTATTCACTGGATCTGCTACCATGTGACATTTGGTCCTTCTCCAAAGTCAAAATGACCACAAAAAGTAAATATTTTGAATTGATTCAGGACACTGGGGCAGACAGACTAGCACAACTAAAGATACTACTGAAACAACTTCCAGTACTGCCTCAGGAAGTGGCAAGAATAATGGGGTAAGTGTGTTTATTGCATTCTATATGTTTATTTTTATTTTAAAGATAAAGTAACCAAAACATATTATCAAACATACAGATATAAACAAAACAACATGAAAACAAAAACAATACAGAATTTTAGACAAGGTGATAGGAAATTAACAATGGTTATTGTATTACATAGTGTTATCTTCAAATTGGTTACTCAGATAAACAAATATAGGCATGTAAGATTGATAAAATAATTAAACATCAACTTTTGCTTTCAATGAAACAATTGAAATTAGTAGTACAATTATCTTAGCTATCTTGTATATACATATTTTCCCCTTCTTTCTTTCCTCTTTTCACTTATCCCAGTCGTTCTTTCCTTTTGAGCAATTTCTTTCCCTTTCACAGTATGTACTGTACCTTTTAGATTTTATTTACTATTTCAGGTTCTTATATTAGACAATCTGATGTTTACACATGAGTCTTATTTGTTTCACTTATGAGTATGGTCTCTAGTTGCATCCAGTTACCTATAAAAGCCTTGAGTATATCTTTCTTTAGAGCTGAGTAATATTTCATTATATAAAAATACCAAAATGTTTTTATCCATTGCTCAGTTGATGAGCATTTGGCTTGTTTCTATCATTTAGTTATGACAAATTGCACTGCTATGCACATATATCATTGTGGTATATTTAGTTCTTCTGGAAAAATACCCAAAAGGGAAATAGCTGAGTTGAATGGGACCTCTAATCCTAGTTTATTGAGGAATCTACAGACTGATTTCCACAATGGTTGTAGCAGTCTATACTTCCAGCAGCAGTGGAGAAGGATTCCTCCTTCTCCGCAGCCTTGCCCTTACTGGGGTGAGATGGAATCTCAGTGTTGTTTAAATTTACATTTCAGGAAGGACTAATGATGTTGAACATTTTTTCATGTATTTGTCATTTGTATTTCTTTATCTGAGAAGTGTGTAGTCATCTCAGCTGCCCATTTTTGGATTGGGTCTTTAAATTTGGGGGGCCTAATTGTTTTTAATTCTTTCTATGTTCTATATAGAAGTCCTCTGTCTGAGGAACAGTTGGCTAAAATTTTTTCCCAATTTGTGGGTTTTCTTTTTACTCTGCTGGTGATTTCTTTAGATGTACAAAAACTTATTCAATAAGATGAGAACCCAGTTGTTGATTCTTTGAAGTATTTCCTGTGTAGTTTGGTTTTTGTTCATGAACTCTCTGCCTACCCCTATGTCTTCAAGATTTTTACCTACTTTCTCTTCTAACACATTTAATGTTCCTGTTTTAATATTTAGATCTTTAATCAATTTTGACTTTAGTGTGGTGCATGATGATAGACATGGGACTAGTTTCAGTCTTTGGCATGTGGCAAGCCATTTTTTCCAGCACTATTTATTAAAGAGGCTACCTTCCTTCCAGTGTAGTTGTTTGGCCTCTTTATCAAAGATGAGGTGGCTGAGTGTGTTTGTGGTTGTGACTGAGACTTCCAGTCTGTTCCATTGATCTTCAGGTCTGTTTTTTTTTTTTTTGCCAGTACCATACTGATTTTATGACAGCAACTTTGTAATATAATTTCAAGGCAGGGATTGTGAGTACACCTGCCTTGCCTTTGTTTTCCAGGATTACTTTTGCTATTCTGGGTCTCTTCTGGTTCCAGGTAAATTTTAGGAGTGTTTTCTCTAGATCTGTGTGGTGTACTAATGGTATTTTAATTGGTATTACATTGAATCTGTACAACAATTTTGGGAGTATGGCCATTCCCGCAATTTTGGTTCTTCTTATCCATGAGCAAGAAATATCTTTCCATTTTCTGAAATCCTCTTGGATCTCTTTTTTCAGAGTACTGTTAAGTTTTCACAGTATAGCTCTTTTACTTCTTTTGTTCAATTGATTCTTAAGTATTTTAATTTTTTGGGTGTTATTGTGAAAGGTGTGGCTTCCTCAACTTCTTTCTCAGTGCCTGTGTTCTGCCACAATAGCAGTTCATGGCTGAGCCCTAAGAGAGACAGGTATGCTCCATCAAATTCCTGGGGACTCTGGACCTAGCAGTCCTTGGCCCTCATTCCACTGCCATCATGGTTCTCCTGTGGTTCTCGTCTGAGCCTCATGTGCTCCATCAGCTGCCTGATGGTCCCAGACCTGGAGCCCACATTCCAGCACCTATATTCCGCCACCATCACAGTTCACGTCTGAGCCCCAGGAGAGCCAGATATACCCTACCAACTGCCTGGGGAGCCTGGACTGGGCAGCCTGTTTGACCTCCAGGAAAACTAGGGATGCTAGAGACCGTGGGTAAGCTGCCTGGGATAGGTGAGGCTCGGTGTTCCACCTCTGGCATCGAAAATGACAAGACAAAGGAGCACATTGCCATGTCAGAACTCCACCCCACCCAGAAGAAGTCCAGGAGACATCGACATAGTAGAAGTTGTAAGTCACACACCTGAGATCTCTGAGATGATTGCAAATGAAGTAAAGAAACAACTCAATCAGACCATAGAAGAAATCAGATCAGAAATAATCTCGCATGTAAAAATGAAATGGCAACAATAATGAAAGAATTGCTCAGCACATCTAAAGACATATATAAAAAATAGAAGAGCACAGAAAGATGATGGACACATTGAATGAACAACATAGGAAAGAACTAGAATGCATGAAACAGACTCAAAGAGATATGCAGAAAATCAAAACTTCCATCAAAAGCTGGCAAAACCAACTGAAAAAGCTGAAGATAGATTTCCACATTTTCAAGACTGCATTGCACCTAATAATCAAGGTAAGTGTGTTTAAAAGTGAGGGAAATATTTTGAAGAGGATTAATGGCAATTTGATTTTCCTATAAAAAAATTAAATGAAAAACCACTCCATATTTTTTATCACACTTTATACTTCATAAATAAATATTAGAATTATTTTGTGTCAAACTTTAAAAATATTTTTAAAAATTAAAACTATATATCTATAATAAGGTGGTTTCTGTTGAGAATCCTGACTCGTATTCTGGCCAATGGGGATTTAATTTCTGCCAGTTAGTGTCACATTTCTAATAAATACATGGTATGTTTTAAGAAATTAAAATGAGTGCAAGGCTTCCAATTACTTGTTTTGTTTTTGTTATTCCAGATGAATATGATTATCAAATTAAAGTCACCTCAAATTTCCATCTTCTGACAATGAGGGGCACATGGTAGGGAAGAAGTACAAGGACAGAAGTGTTTTAATAGCAGAATACCATGTTAGGGACAACTTTGTTTTGGATGGTGAAAGACAGAGAGAAACATTCTAACAGATGATTATGAAAACCATCCAGGACATCCAAACAGGTATGACAGGCACAACAATTTGTAAGTGGAGCGACTGAAAGATGAAGCCCACCTTTGCCAACGTATACCAGTGACTTTCCAGTATACACCATGAATATCTTGGGTTAGATGAGTTCTTCCTGATGCAGTAAAAATATCTGAGCACAACTTATCTGCCTGGCATCATCTGCTTAAGTCAGTCCCTTTTTCTCAATTCAAGGCTTTTAAATACTCCTGTTACTTTCCCGTTCAAATACTTAATATGTTTTATTTATTTTTATTTTAAAGAGAAAAAAATAACAATAAAATATTTTCAAAACAGGTTAGTAGCAATAGTACAAAAATGAATGTATTATTTATTTTTGTCTTTGTAGTAGTTATTCAGTGTATAAAATATAGGCATGATATCTTGTCCATACAATATTAGCACAAATCTTTGTTTTCAATGAACTAAGAGAAATGAGCTGTATAACTATACAAAGAAAGTGTAAGTTATCATGCAAGGTTTTCAAAAAAGTATTTCATGTTTCAAACATTGTTTATAAAATTTAAAACATTTCCTTAAATTTTTGTAAAGCTGTTTAGATATTCCATGGCAACATAGTCCCTATACTTATTAAATAATTTTACTTTAATGGAAAAAAAAATCACAAAGTGAATTGTCAAATAAAAATGAATAATTTCATGAATTTAGCAGATAAGCCACAAGGTAGACCTGATGAGATCAGACTTCTTTTACCTTTGTAGTTGAAGCCATAATTTTCCTGAGGATAGTTACTTCCTATAATTACTGCTTATAAAAAAGTAAAAAGTAAGAAATACATGGACAGATCTAAATAGAAGGTGTTAATGCAAACATTTACTTATTAGCCCAAACAATTCTGTCTTTAAATTTAACTTGTTGATAACTCCCACAAAAGATATATGAACATCCAAACACTTCAAAGCATAATAATCATACGGAGACATTTGTTTTTGTCCTAAAGCCATAGCTATATAGACTAATGTACAATCAAATGAGAATTTCTTACTTTAGACCATGAAAGATCAAGGAGATCAGCAGTGTGTCCTTTATATTTGCAAAATGGCCGTTGTCGAAAGGGTGCATTTTTGTCATCTGGGTCATCCTCAGTTCCAGCGCATACCTATTTAGATACCGAGATAAACTGTAAAACTGAGGTGCAAAACTAGAAAAACAAGTTTCACACTCTTCCCATCCAACCTCACCCCACACTTGTTCTCTCAACTGGTATCATG
>PVLD010029813.1:0-17596 GCA_004027595.1 Dinomys branickii
ATGTAAAGCAGCAACAAGCGGTGTTTTTTTTTCTGTTGTTGTTGTTGTTGATGTTGTTGCTGTTGTTGATGTATGCCTGTTTTCTTTCTTGTCTTTGGATTTTTGGTTCTTGTGTTTTCTTTTTTTTTTCTGTTGCTGAGAGGATAAACTGTCTGACTAAATTTGCATGTCTGTATATGGGTCCATACATCTACAATTCAAAGATATCAATGGATAAACAACAACTACTGTTGAGACCATATCACCTTGTCTATAGATTAGTTGTGATTGTACTATTTTCTATGATAATGGGTGTCTGTTTGTCAATATGTTTTTGTACTTTTATGTTTCTAAAATAAAAAAAAAAAAAGAAAATCATGCTCTCATATTTCTTTATGGGTTTCCTCTAGTGATCTACACAAAATAATAAAATGAAACTGTGAGCTCCACATTCCAACTTTGTGAATGAGGAAAACATGCTTTTCTCTAATTTATGTATCTCAGGTGTTGAGACAAAGGCTGGAAAGGGACCCACGATAAGCACCTGCTCTGTTGAACCTTCCTGAGGCTTTTTCTTGCAACAGTTACTAATCACAGCTGATACTGATGATTCCACACCCCAGAGCCATCATCCTCTGCTTTGTCCTATTGGCCAAAGCAACAAGAAGGAGGTAGATGGAAAATACCAGATATTTTCCTAACTTGTCCTTCACAAAGGAAAATCATGTGAGCTAAAACTGGCCAACGCTGTGTGAAAGGAACTGCACAGCACTGACTGGAAAATATTCATTGATGAAAGGTGGGAGGTGTATTGACGAAATACCACATCTTATTTGTTGGTTTTGTACGTGTTTTGTGTGCAGATGTAATTCTTGCAGCTACTTCATTCATTTTGCAATCATGGGAAGGCAGCATCAACTTCTTGAGACTGGAAAGGCAGAAGGAGAGAGGGTAAAGAGATTAGGTATTTGATAACATATGAAGCCATTGAGCTGATCTCAGAACAGTTTACCTCAATATTTTTGTTATGTAAAATAGTAAATATTTAATAATGGAATAATGTTCAGTTGGGTGATATATTCCTTCTTTGATTAAAAATAGCTGCTAACTTGATAAATGTTGCAAGATTTAACAAAGGAGGCTATATTTATATAGTTGTGGTTTGGATGAGGTTTGTGGCATGTAGGTTTGTGAGTTGGAGGCTTGATCCTCAGTAGATAGTGTTGGGTTGGCAGAGATTTGGCCTAAACAGAAGTTGTCAGGTCACTGGACGTGCTGCCCTCAAAAGAGTTTAAGGTGGTTCTTGTAGGAACTATAATCCTGCAAGACTGAGTTGTTATTAAAGAGAAAGGCTGAGCCCTGAATCTGTCAGGGGCTTCCTGTGTTGCCACATGAGCTCTCTTACAGGCGCTCCCGCCTTCGTGATGACATCTACCATGACACTCTCACCACAGCCAAGCAGAAAGCGGTATCATGCTCTTGGCACCTTGAGAGTGAGTTACTTTACAAATACACAACAAATATTGTGTGGAAAAACTCTTAAAGTGTACTCAGCGTCAAGTCAAAATATCATTTCTCAAGTCAAGCTTTTAGCATGAGCAGGGAAATAAGGACAAGCTCTTTATCAAAATAAAACTGGACACCTACATAGCAATACATGTATTTAAAAACACAAGGTAATCTATGAATCCCAATAGAATTATATGTGATTCTGTCAATACACATGCATAATAACCTTAGAAACAATAATTCAAGTAATTCAGGAAAAAAATATATATAAATTGAATAGGATACAACAATGCACAAAATGATACATAACTAAAGATGAGTGTGCATGTTAATCGCTTAGACTTTATATGGTAGGATGAACCAGAGTAAGAATTTTCCTTCTCATTTCTCATATCTGAAAATTTCCTAATGATACCATTTAATGCTCATTATTATACAGAGGTTACTTCATGGCATCTTTTGTAAAATTGCAATTTCTTAGTATGTACATGGTGCATCTCTCCCAGTAGCATAACAGAACTATTGAGCAGTACATACTTTGTGCCAGTGATTGTTGTAAGTGCTTCATTTTATTAAATCATTTAATTCTCACAGCCAACCCTTGACATGGCTAATAATATTGTTTCCATGAGGTATAGAACTCACAGTGAGTGTAAATATCTTGCCTAGAGTCAACCCAGCTTATAAATAGCAGGTGCAAGCGCCTGACGCTAGGCCTTTCTCTTAACAGTAGCACCTCCCTAATGCTGGCTGGGGAGACTAGAGAGCATGCTCATATGTCTGTGCCTTTTCCTTCATCTCCCAGTTCCCTATTCCAGTTCAAAGTGCGATGTACATTGTAAGTACTTGAGTTCAAGAGTGAATGGGTAAATGGTTGCTTGAGCACATGAATGCACACACAGTGCTAAGCCCAGGTTGTGGAGAACTAAGGCATCGAGTAATACAAAACCTCCCCACTGAAAACTACCGTGTAAAGAGCCAATGACCTCTGTATAGAAAGTATAATAAATTCTCTGTTTTCTTTAACAGCTTTGCTAACCAGATGTGTATACCAAAATGAGGATCATGCAATGTAAGAAGACGTAACACCTAAATTTCTTCTAAGAAACCAATCTCAAATCTGTAACATTGACTGTGAAGATAATGGTATTAATTAGGGTACAATGTAGCTGTCAGGAATATACAAAAATAGAGTGGTTTCAGTTACTTAGAATTACAGTTTACATTTATATGACAGACCAGAGATGGACAAAGCATGTTTAAAAGTCTTGCCATCTTCAAAATATGTCTCCCATCCTCGTGTCTAAATCTTTTAATGAGAGAATAGAGAGGGTACAACTTGGAAGGGACAGACACCAACGATGCCTGTGTCTTCCTGGCAGAACAAAGTCCCCCATGACACCTGCTTGCAAGCAGCAGTGGGCAGTATACCCTGTGCCGCACGGCCAGGTGCCTTTATAAAATTCAAGGGCATTGTTATTTTAAAATGATACTATTTCTATTGCTATTTTGAAAATTAATATGCAGCCCTTCTGAAGTAATTTCCCACAAAAGCTGAGTTCAACAATGCACTAACCACTTTGTGAACTAGTGAGAACAGAAAGTGTGTTTAGGGGAGTACAGCAACCTCTGAGCCAGGAAGAGTCACAGTATTGGAAAGATCAGGAAGGACGCAGAGTTTTAGCTTTTGGCCCCATGTTCACTGGCTCTTTGGGGAAAATTTCCCGATTACGTTGATGACTTTGGAATTGACCATAGCTAATGATATTTCTTTTTTAATCTTCTCTCCCCAAGATTCAGCTGTGATCAAGTTGAGACCTTTAATCCTTTATTTGAATAATTAAAAATGATCAAATTAGCAGAAAAAGAGTCTTGCTTTAAAAAATCAGAGTATGGGGGGAATTTCAAGAAATAGCTTCCCAGTGCCGTGTGCAAAAGTTACGTAACTTTAATACCTCTTAGTGTCTCCTGGCAATTGCATGCACATTTGCAAACACTTCCGGTATGTCTGTGTGCTTTTGTTTATTCATTTTAGACATTGCCTACTGAGTCCTTGCTCACTGCCCAATAGTGGCGCATCTCCCACGCAGTTACATTAAAATTTCAGCTCATCTGTTCATGTTCTCTGTAATCAGATGTAATATACTCACATATTCATTTCCTATTTGGTCAATTATAGGCAGTATTTCCTGATTCTCTACTTTGAAGGTGAGGGTATTAGCACTTCTAACATTTCCCTCAGCTTTCATCTTCGTTTCTAACCTAAACTTTTGTCCTCTTTATTCTTAGGTGTCAAATTTGATAGCGCTACATTGTTCATTAACTATAATTAAGTATGATGCAATTTTCCTTGTATGATTTCTACAATTTACAAAAATCAATAAATACTGTTTCAATTATTATTATGAGAACAGCAGAAATCCGCTACCAGCTGATTTGAGTACTGTCTTTTCTATCTAGGAGAAATTGGTAAAGAAAAGGGAAGGAAGGGGAAGAAAAACAGAAACAACAGTTCAGGTTGATGTAGAACTTGGAGTTCATTGTCTTATGAGCCCGGCCTGTTGGAGACTGTCAGAGCTGGCTCTGTCACGATCAGAATATAGTAAGTAGGTGTTTTATAACCAGAGGCGCTCCCTTTACCCTGGCAGCACCTCCGTACATTACCTTGAGAGCTCATCTGAAATACACAGTCCATGCCGATGCCGCCGGAAGGGAGCCGGGAAGCACTTTCCGTGGGCCTGAACTTCTTCATTCCCCTTTGAATTTCAGGGTTATTAATATTCTTTAAATTAAAATTACAGTTTGATGCTAGGTAAGATCTCTGTTACTTGAGTGTCGGATCCAACAATCTGGCATCATGTTTGTTCTCTCTTCCTTACTGGTCATTGAAGAAGCAAAAGGCATATTGAGAATACACTTTCTCTTTCATTTTAAAAATGTTTTCCTAGCCAGGCATGGTGGCGCACCCCTGTAATCCCAGCACTCGGGAGGCTGAGGCAGGAGGATCGTCGCAAGCTCGAGACCAGCCTGGGCTACAAAGTGAGCTCAAGGCCAGCCTGAACTGCATAGCTAGACCCTGTCTCAAAAAGACAATAAATAAATAAATAAATAAATAAATAAATAGATATTTTCCCTTTCTGTTTATAGTTTCTTATGTCACTTGTCTTTATAATACCCTTGTATTTATAATACCTTGTCTTATAATACCTTGTTTCTCTGAAGCAAGTACCATTGGAAAGTACCTTTGCTGGGCCTTACATATCTGAGAGTATCATTATGGACTTGTCACATTTAATTGGTCAGTTGGATGCTACATAATTTTGATAAAAAACAGCTTTTCTTTAGAACTGTATGGGCAATATAACAATGCTTTTGATATTATGAAATCTGAGGCCATCTTCTGTGCTGCTTTACCAAAGTATGTAGCACATCTCTTTAATCCATTTCAAAAATGGTTTCATGTTAGCTCTTTCAAGAGGAAAACTAGAATTACAAGGGAGATATCTGAAAGGAAGCAAGTTGATTTACCTCTCATTTTCTCATCTAAAATTAGGAACTGGAAGTATTAAGTTTCTTTCTAGTTTTATAAATAATGATAAATAGTAAATATCTAATTCATTTTCTTTCTTTCTCCTTTGTATTTATTTATTTAATTTGTGTTTTGAGACAATGTCTCAGTAAAATGTTCAAGCATGACTCAAACTTCCAATCCTGCTGCCTTGGCTCCCCCAGTAGCTGGGATTACAAGTGTACACTACCCTGCCCTGAAAATTGTTACCATCTTAATGAGCTTTTCTGCATAGTTTTACTGTCCTAATGTACCTTATCAGATATCTTAATAGTAGTTAGGCCACCGATGTTATTTTCACTTTGTTGCAGAAGAAACTGAAGCACACAGATGTTAAATAACCAGGTAAAACAGCCTTCTTTAAAATCTAAGCCTTCCTGTAACTGCAGCTGACTGAGGCAAGAGGATTGAAAGTTTGAGCCTAGACTAAGCACTTTAGTGAGTAAAGGAGAACCTTTTTCAAACTTTAAAAAACAGGCTTGGGGCTGAAGAAGTGAGATCAATTCCCAGAATTTTTTAAAAAACGTTGTTTTACAAGTTACCGAAAATACTTGCAATACTACTTTGTTTAAAATGAGGTGTCTTGTTTAATAGTTTGCCAAAAGTATTTTAAGGGACATAGATGTCTGAGGGCTTTTTGCTCACATCGTAGAGCAGTCATCCTGCTGGATGCCGCACTGTGTGCATGAAGTCCTGTCTACTAGAGACTGAAGCGGATTGTTCATTTCTGCCCAGCAGTTTAAGGCTGGCCTGGGCAACATACTGAGAGTGTGTGTTAAGGAAAAAAAACAAGCTTGCCTTCCATCTGTTGAATAAATTTTTTAAATTATAAGCCATTGGTGGATTTATGAGGATGATGTTTGATCAAAATCTATAGCACACATGCCAGCACCAAGGATCATAATTCTGTAGCAGTGGTTTAGCGTGAAGAGTGGTTTTGATAGGATTCATTGAGCAAAATGGAGGAAGGCAGTATCAACATTCTAAATCTCTGACACATGACATGCTGACACATTTTAATATTCCTCTTAAATAACATTACTCTTGTACTGATTTCATGACCTGGAACAGTGTTTGTGCTGGGTGTCATAGGTACAGCACAGCCGTGGGAGACTAGTAGTATTGGCAAAGAAAAGAGCTTGCAGCAAAGAAAAGACCACAGTGAGTTTTACATGTTTTAAAAATGAGCTAACATTTAGGTGGATTCCAACATGTCCTAGGCATTAAGGAAAGCGTGGAGTGAGACTTCTTCCTTGTGCTGGATTTACAGGCAGAAGAAACTAAGTCTGAGCTGAGGGTAATGAGCATTGCCTTGTTTCTTTTAATGATGCATTTTATTTTCATAGTAAATTATGTCTATTATAAACAATTTAAAACCCCAAAGGATATAATGCAGAAATATAATATATCACCCAGAAGCTAATGTTATTAATATATAACATATCTAAATGGGTTTTTTTTCCTCCGAGAGTGTGATGATTCTAATGCACACCTGGCGTCCGCACTGAGAAATGTGGCAGATAACGTGGCTTCAGAGTCCAGACAGGAGCTGCTGCCGCACACTGCGCAGGCCTTTTGGGTGACTGGCTGTATCATAGGGCAATAATTTTCAGATTTGCCTGTGATAGGCACCAACTCAGTAACTTTTCAAAACATCACTCCCAGGGCCTTCCCTTGGGGTGGATAACAGCTTTGGAGCTTCTCGGACAAGTTCTATGCAGAAAGATTTGGACATGCGTCAAGAGATGAAAAAATGCAAATATGGGCCTATGTAGCATAGAATTACCCAAAATGAGATTTCTTTTTTCTCCTTTGCAAAGGGTAAGGCAGGGAGAAACTCAGGAGACCCACTGGGGAGACCCTCAGTAAGTCTGGAGAGAAGGAAGGCACGTTTAACCAAAAAGAGTCATTATATATTTTAAGCAATTTAACACATTGCCATAGTTCAACAGTCAGGAGGAGCTTTGGAGATGACACTGTAACTTCTCCCATATCTTTTCTATTTAATATCTACCAATAGCATCCTTGCCTGATTGTGTAAGAGATGTTTTAAAGGTGGACATTCACAGGGTTAAACTGTTGCCTACGTGGTCAAGTAACATATTCACTTTTTCATGATTTTCCAGTGGGAATTATGGATTTTAGAACATTCTGCACCTCATAAAGAGAGCAAATAATACTATGTCAGTGAACTACAATATTCCTGTAATTCAGATGTAGTTTCTACACTGAGAAAATCAATATTGCTCCAGGAAAGATTTGAGATGATATATAGCTAACCTCAATTGCTCAGGGTAAGAATTTTTGGAGAGTCAATATTTTATCCTGAAATAGGATATCATGACACAAGAATGAAAAACAAAACCCCAAAAGGGGGAAAAAACATTCAACAGAAAAATTTGTTTGGACTCTTGCTGTTTAATAGATTTTATAAAATGCAAAACATTCTAGACTATAAGAGATTAAACAGACATAACCAAATGTAGCACAATGCAGATTAGATCCTGATCCAGTAAAAAGGTAAAAGATAATCTTGGGTGAGTTGGGTACATTGGAGTATAGACTTCCTGTTAAATATCATTACCTAATAGTTATCAACATGCTGAAATTGTTAAGGATAAAGTGTCATTGCATTGTACTTTTCAAACGGCACGCACACAAATGTACATTCCATGTATGATGAAAATTTGGTAGAAAATTTTACAAAACATTATTTCTTACTGAAAGGATCATGAACTTTTTGACATGTGGCTGATTCTAGTTCTGGGGAAGAATTGTCGATGGAAGCTTTAACACTTTATTATGCCAAGAAAACTATCAAAGACTACTACAATTTTATAAAAATTGTCAAGAGACAATTTGAAAGAATCACTCTACCTAAATGTGGACAATTCAAACACTTATCAGGATAGTTTCATAAATTTAAACGATTAAAATACATTTAATCCATGAGTTATTATAGATACATTGGATAATAATTGGCCATTCCTGGAAGTTGGAATATTTGATAAAGACTAGAATTGAACATTTACTTTGCCAAAGTAAAGCTGTACTACTGTTTTAGTAAATAGGAGATGAAAAAATTTTTTATGCAGTGAGGTTAGTTAATAAATTAAGAAAAAGTAATACAATACTAATCTTTTAGCTCCTAATTATGTTCAAGTGTATCAGTTGTGAATCTGATCAAACCTTTAGCTCCAACTCAAAATGTACAAGAAATATAGAAGTCAGAGAAGCATATTTGAAGCAAAACTAAACAAAACATTATAAAATGTAATAATAAAACTCAGGACTGTGGGAAAATCTACAAAACAAGTATTAGTTTTATCACCATCTGGAATACAGATGAGACGGAGAAGGAAACTGTGGGAGAGAGAGGCCTCCAGGGACACACTGTCCAGCTGCCACCTGTGTTCCTTATTTGAATCCTGATGAGAATAATCAACTAAATAACTTTAATGATTTTTTTCTTTTTGCCCACGATTACTTTGACTGTTCAAGACTTTCTGTCCTTGCGCCTCTATTTGAGGACTTTTGCCCTAGTTCTGTGAAGAACACCATTGGTATTTTCCTAGGGGTTGATCATCCATATATTCCTTTGGGTAGTGTGGATATGGTTTTAATCATATCATTTCTTCCAATCGCAAACACAGGACGCCTCTCTATGTATTGTGTGCTGTTCAATTACTTTATCAATGTTTGATAGCTTTCAGCTCCTTGGTCAAATTTATTCCTAAAAGTTTTACTTTTTTCAGCCATTGTACATAAGATTTTTGTAGGTGTGTTTTTTAGATAGTTTACTACCACTATACAGAAATGATACTGATTTTTGTATTTTGCTTTTTGTATCCAGAAATTTGACTGAATTCATTTCTTAGTTTTAACAGATTTTTGGTAGAGTCTTTTTTTAAAAAACATGAGTCTCAACCTTTATTCTACCTATGTGGCTTGTTTTTAAACAATGTTTTAACAAAAAATATACAAAAATAAAATTTCATTAGTTATGTATACTAAGTCTATTATGTATTTTGTAGATGGCCCAAAATGGTCCTTCTTCACTGAGTGAAGCCTAGGTGAGCCAAACAGTTGGACAACCATGCTAGGGTGTTCTACATATAAAATTTGGCAATCTGCAAGCAATGACAATTTAATTTCTGTATTTCCAATTTGGATGTGTTTGAGTGCCATTGACTGGCATAATGTTTTTATTCTTTGCTGTTTATTTTTTGTTTATCTACCACAGACTCGAGCTTTGTGGTTAATATGAAGAGTTTCTTGGGGAGGTAGAAGTTATTTTATTGAACATTTTTATTTCTTTGTGTTAATTGTACAAGTGTTTACATTCCCTGGGGGATCTGGTACATGCATCTAATACGTGTGAGCACTTCCTTCATCCCTTCTCTCATCCCCAGCCTCCTCACCCATCTCTGGATTCCCTTCCTTTGTTTATTTTAAAAAATAAAAAAAAACTGACAAAAAAAATGAACACAAAATCAAAACAACAGAGAAACAGCAAAAATGATACATGACCTCAAGACAAAATGATAGAAACTTACAATGGTTGTTAAATTACATACTGTTATCTTCAGTGAAGTTGCTCAGTCCATTAGACATAAGAATGTAAGATTTATCAAACAGTCAGAGACAGTCATAAGTAAGAAACAATAAAAGTAATTTTAAAAAGAATTGGAAGTGATGCAGAGCTTCAATAGTAGGAACTCAACAATGCTTCTTATACTGCATAATATTTTCAGATCAATCACCAAATTCAAATGTGTAAAATTGGTCAAGAAAAAAGAAAAATTTGAGCATTGACTGTTCCTCTCAATAAACTACAGACATAAGCAATGCACCTCTTCCAGTTATCCTCATATATACATATAATTTTGCAGTACGTAATGGTGATGTGCTTTGTGTAGAGTTGATACAAAAGCTAACAATAAACTAATTTTGATTGAAAACAAAACCAAAAAACCCATTCTCATTTTCCATCCCTTTACATTTTGAATTTTCTGTCACAATGTGCAACTTTTATATTGTACATCTCTTTACACTATTGTAGCTATTATTACTCTTAATAAATTTATCTTTTAACCTTTGTAGTAAGGATACAAATGTGTCATGCAGTACCAATTAACATATTTGAGGAATATCCACATGACTCTTTACTTTCTTTAACAGTGAATTTTGTGCCTTTAGATGCTTTTGTGTTTCTTGTTACTTTTGCTTTTGGCTTCAAGAACTCTCCCTGGCATTTCTTCTAAGACAGGTAAGGTGGTGGAAATGGCCTCAGCTTTTGTGTGTCTGGGAAAGTCTTCATTTCTCTCCGTGTATTCCTGGTTGGCAAAAGTTTTTCCTTCAGCACTTTGAGTCTCCCTCCCTCTCAGCCTGTAAGGCTTTACTGATAACTACATTAAAACCCTTGTATAGGGCCAGGGATATAGCTCAGAGGCATAAGCACCTGCCTGGCAAGTGCAAGGTCCTGAGTTGGATTCCTGGTACCAAAAAATAACAACAACAAAAAACCTTGTATAATATACTATTTATATATTTTTTCTTGTTGCCTTAAGGACTGTGTCTTAGTCTTTGATTTTTGACAGTTTGACTTTAATTTCTCTTATGGTCTTTTTTAAATTAAATCTTCCTGAAAACTTTTAACTTTTTACTATCAAAATACTTATATCCTTCTCTATTATTGTAAAGTTTTTGTTATTATTGCTTTAAGAAAACTTCTACCCTTTTACCTTTCTCTGCTCTTTCTTGCATATCAGTGAATTACATTGGCTCTTTTGATGTTGCTCCATAAAACTTGCAAATTTTCTTCATTTCTCTTTGTTCTTTTTTCTCCCCTGGATGTATATTTTCAAATAATTTGTCTTGAAGTTCACAGATTCTTTCATCCTTTGTGTCAGTTGTGCTTTCAAGGTTCTCTATTACGTTTTTCCTTTTACTCATTGTATCTTTCAACTCCAAGAATTGTTTGCTTTTTAAAATTATTATTTCAATATCTCTCTTAATTTTCTCATTCTGATCAGTTGTTTTCATAACTTCTTTAATTTTTTTCCATCTTTTATTAAGATACATCAAGCTTCCTTAGAAACTAATTATTTTGTACTTATTTTTGGATAACTCATGCATCTTTTTAGGTCAGTTACTAGCACCTAATTTGTCTATTTGGTTATGAAAAATTTGATTCCCTGATTGTGGTCCTAAGTGGATGTGTACTCATTTGAAAGAGTAAGATCTTATTCTAATCTTCACAGACTGGCTTGATCTCAGACTGTCCTTTAACAGTGCATAGATTCAGGATTCACTCTTTGGCGTGGTCAGTCCCCAAACATGAGACTGCTGCAGTTACTGGAACACTAGAAGGCACCCTAAACCCAAGATCAGTGTTTCTACAAGGCAATGAGCTGAAATGCCATGGTGGATGAAGCTGGCAAAATGCGGCGTGCACTTGAAGCTTGAGCCATGGTTTGCCTACCAACTGGATTAGTAAGAGCCTATGCTTGCTCCAGTTGCCCAGTGAGTGATGTGAATTAGAGATGGAGTATACCTGGCAGGAGGCAATAAATGTGTACTTGGTCTAGGGGTTCAGCTCTGGGTTCAAGGGCCATCAGGGCTGGATAATACATTGTTCTACTATGGCAGGTCCCCTTTAAGGGCCTAAGGAAAGATTCCCTGCTTTCTTTCCCCCGAATTGACCATGTCTTTCTTTATGTGTAGTTGCTCAGGTCTGGGGAAGGTGTAACTCAGATCATGTAAAATTCTTCTCCCTTCACCCCTCAGTTCATCTGTTTTCATGCTTGCATTACAACCAGGTTCTGTACTCACCCAGCTGATTTCTCTAACTTTTAAAGGTATTTTCTTTTCCTTATTTTTTTGAAGAAAAAGAATCTTTCATCCTATTACTCTTCTCATTGTTATGTGCTTGTCTTGGTTACTTTTCTCTCATTGCTAAGACAAAATACCCAACACCCAAAATGAAGGAAGGAAAAGTTTATTTAGCTTACAGCTTGTGGAAGTTTCAGTCCATACTTGGTTGGTTCAGAGGCAGAGTGGCACATGGTAGAGGGCAAACTGTTCATGGCAGCAGAGCACAGCAAAGACCACAAAAGCAAAAGGGAGGAATGGCTGCAAGCAGCCTCTTTCCTACCCTTACATTGTAAACAGACTACCCCCACCCAGGGGCCATGTAGCTCTCACACAGTGTCCATGCCCTCCCCTTCCACAGGCTCAGGATGTGTACAAATTAAGCACCTTGGCTTCCCGCTGAGTCACTCAGCCAAACCTCTAGACTCCCCAGGTGACACAATGTGTAAACCATAACAGTGCTGCATGGAAAATGGTATGCATTGATTTTTGTATGGGGGATGAGCCCTGAAGGCTCTATTCTCTCACCTTGCTCTATTTTCCCCCAGAAAATATTGTTTTTGCATTTGATGAGTGTTTTTGCCTTTTAGAGATCCATACTAAAATAGTTACAGGTAAGGTACTGTATTTGAGACATGATCCCTAAAAATGTGAAAAAGAAAGCAAAGGTGGGTGATAATATTTGAGTCCAGGTCACAGGAAAACTTTCTTTTAAAAATAAAATTTCATTGATGATCTGCACACTTTTATGTCAAAGAGTTGAGCTCTAGCTTGAAATGAGACAATAAAAGCTTCCCGGGCTTCCATTTGGCATGACAGTCACGCATAATACTGGGTGGCAGGTTAACAGCAAACAGTATTTCTTCTAAGGATATGCTGCTGCTTTTGCTACAAAAACCTGTGATGAAGTTCGTATTATTACTGTCTTCATTTCACTGGAGAAGGGAGAAGTAAAGTGAATGTCCCGGCCGCGCACTATGGTTGCTAAATCCAGGTACTCTGGGTTCAGGGCGCCTTTGCTTAACCACAGTGATGTGTATCTGCGAGCTGAATTTTCACTATGAGATTCTGGCTGAGCTTAATCTGGTAATGTTTTTCTTATGGACTTTTCAAGGAACTTCATGTTTTATTTGGAGGGGATAGACGCCAATGTACGTCTAGGCTAAGAAACAAGTCCGTGTGACGGAGCTGCCAATGGCTTCTGACTTTAGCTCTTCTCCACTCATGATTTCAGCCTGTTTGGGAACATGGAGAAATGTAGCAGCGGTCACAACTTTCATAAGGACATGTATGTGAATTGTACAGGTAGCAGGGATAGTCAGCACTATTACTGTTGCCTTTGTGTGAAAAATAGGAAGCAAGTGTACTTCCCTTTGTAGTTAAGAAACGCCCTGTTTCTAAAAGAGGAGAACTAAAAAATATGTTTTTCCGCTGCATTGGCTACAGGAACATTTTTTATTATACTTTGGCATGGTAATTGACCTACAAGAATGAATATCTTTTTAAAAATCCACCACACTGAAAATTTCCCCTATGTTCAGATATTAGCAACAAGTTGATTATACCTGTAAAATAGAACAGAAAGGAAAATGGTACCCTCCAGGAGGCAACAGGGAGTTTAATCAGCTGCCATAAATCACTCAAGCTACAACACATCTACAATGTTAATTAAGCAACTTTTTTTATCCTCACCTTTGCTCTGCTGGTTTTAGTAAAAGCCCGGCTGCCAGCATAACTCTCTACAGGTACCTGTAATTCTGTTTGAAGTTGGTGATCTGGGCTCAGCTCATCACATTCACAGTAGATTTACCTGAAAGATCAATAAAAGCATGTTCAAAGCTAGATTGGCTTCATAGAGCCCAGGATTTTTATTAATTCATATAAATTTCCTAAAACTTTCACTGTAAAGAAAAAAGAAAGAAACTTGAGAATATTCACATTGTAAGAAATTGAGTTGATATCATGGAGTTTCAGAATTGGTTTGGAGCCTGTGAATCCCCTCACATGTCAGAATTTGTGGAAGTGTCAAGTGCTGAGCCTTTCTTAAATCATCTAGGAGGTCTTAGAATCGTCAATCACATCAAAAAGTGTTTGGTGAATTACACCTTCTGTGTCCGGCATGCTGTGCAAGGTTAGTAACGTGAATTTTGCCCATTGTGATCCGATGCCACTGGCATTGATGGAACTTGTGTTTCTCAGTGTTAACTACATTTTAAAAGTCATATTTTGAAATAATTGTAGTATAGCAAAGAACAATCGAAGCAGTCATAGAAAGTATACAAGATTCAATGCTGAAATATAGAAGCAGGGTCATTGGAGTGGGGAAGGAGGGGTGAAGTAATATTTCAGGATATACCTAGTAATACAGGAAAATAAAGAATACATTTTAAGGGTGGTAAAATCCTGACTGGAGTGGTCCTGACTGATTTAGTAACTTTAACTCTCAATTTCTCTATCGTTAGTTGGAGATCATACATAACTGTGATTTAAAGAAACTAGTACTTTTCTCATATGTAGAACTATGACTTTTGAGGAGCCAATTTGAAAGAATCAGATCTCCTAATAAGGATTGTATATTATTAAAGTTGAGATGTTAGAAACGAAGCCGTTTATAACACATTCTGGGATTTGGAGTCTTTCATGGACACTGTGGCATTCTCACATTGTGGTATCCAAAGTGGATGTTTTTGGCAATTTACAAAACTAAGTGTGTTTTAGCCACAGGGCACAGGGTGCAAAGATTAATGTGAATCTAGCTAGCATTTGTCACTTACTGCAAATGTGGTCTTATTCAAGGACTACTGTTAATTTTTCTATTTTGGAAGAGGTAGTAATCCTGTGTTTTAAAATTTAAATTTTGTTTTGAAGACTGTATGGTCTGACTGCGAGGTAAAATTAGGACCAAGAAACTAATCAGCCAGCAAAGAAGCTTTGATCTTTAAAATGCTGGAATTATCTTTAATCAGAGGAGATTTAAATTGGCTAAATAGTGGGATTAAGACAAAATTGTTATCATTTTGTGCTCTAAAATGTGGATTCTATTTCTCCCAATAGAAATAATGCTCTGAACTCAAGATTCTTTTTGAATTAAATGATCTAGTGGTTCAGTTTAAAAAATTATTGTATCTGCTCAGTATAGCATTAATATAAGTTTTCACAACAGTGAAATGTAAGTGCTGACCTAAGATTTCATTCTTACTTACCAGAGTTTTAACTCTTCACCTGTAGGTTATCACCTCTAATTTATGTGAAGATATTTTCATTAGAATGATTTTCCTCTTTAGAAAAATATCTTGGTATGTGATCCTGAATTTCAATTTTATTTGGTGGAACCTCTGTTGGTGGTACACCACAGATGGTTATGAAATTTATTCTCTCTCTCTCTATATATATATATATTAAAATTATTGTCAAAAGACATGTATATTTTACAAATCATATTTTACCACCAATGCATTAATATAGGTACCAAGTTGATTCATTCCTATGCTGATCCTTAATATATGCATATATGGCATGTTGACATTTTACAAATGTGTGTCACTGATCATTTATTTATTCATTAAATGTTCATTAACTGGCTTTACCTAGGTATTATAAGGTGTAGATAGGTGTGCTGATGCTTCAAATTCTAAAGTAAGAAAATTTTAGGGTCTATTTGTATTTATTTGTCGGTTTGTTTTTTAAATTGATGTTGCTGCTACCAATCTCATCAGCAAACATTTATTATTTTATATTCACTCATGTACTGATGAAACATTTCTTACAAAACTTCTTCATGCCAGATTCTGTAACTGAAAATGTATAAAATAGTGACCCCTCTTTCATAGGATTTAAAGCTAGTGATGAAGACTAATAAATAATTGAACAAAAATAATTATATATTGAAGAAAATGTTTGTGTTAGTTACTTTTTTCTCACTGGGACAAAATACCAGATACACTTCAAAGAAGAGATCTAATTTGGTCCATAGTTTTGGAGGTTTTCAGTTCAGGGTCAGCTATCGCCAAGGCAGAAGCATCAGGATGACAGGCCGGGAGCCAGAAAGCAGAAGGCTGGGGACAAGGACCCCCCCTTCCAGGTCACACAACAGTGGCACACCCTTTCAATCTTGCCCCAGTCCTAACCACACCTTCTGCTTGAAATCATCATCGGATGAACCCACTTGTAAGTACAGTGTCCACATGATTCAAACACCCTCCAAAAAGCCCATGTTGGTATCCAAGACACTTGTGGAACATTTTCAATCAGAACCATAGCAAATTTCTATGGAGACAAAATATTAATGTTAGGAAAATAAAATGTTTCATTTAGTTCAGAACATAGGGTCACAGGTTCGCCATGTAGGTGAATGTAAGTAGCGACCTAGGGGTTGATCAAGGTTGATTGATCAGATGGGTGGAGAAGACGAGCCTCTGTGCAAAGTCCCTAAAGTGCAAATACCAAAGCCACTGGGCAACCTACAGAAGGCCGGCTTGGCCCAGCAAACCACATGATGGCGAGAACAGACAAGAGGAGGGAGGGTCTGCTCAGGAAAGCTCTGAAAAGTAATGATAAAACCTTACGTCTCACCCATGGTTGGTGAGAATCCCATTAAGGACTGAGTGAAAGAGCGGTCTTATCTTTACTTTAGTAGTTGTAGAGAGTGGGTTGGCATACTTAATATGATTCTTAGGGAGACCTATTGTAAAGCTTGTAGGAGATGAGATGAAAATTAATGGTGGGTGGGTCACTATGATAGCAGTGGATGTGGAGAGCATGAGAAGGATTTAGTATTTATTTGGAATATGAATCTGGTATAACTTGAAAATGCATATAAAAGTTGAAGAAGGTGAAGGTGTCAAATATGAGTCCTATGTTACTAATGTGAGTACCTGGGTGGTTGATAGTCAGAGACAGAAAACACTACAAGAGACAGTTTTGGAATTTTCAGGGTGAAGAAAAGAATTCTGAGATGCCCAAGAGACATCTGAATGATGATATTCAATAAAGAGATTGGCCTAGATTTCAGAAGGGCAGAGAAGTGAGAGAGGCTTTTGGAGTGTTGGTGGAATGCATAATTGATGAGAGAGGGGCCACAAATATCTGACAGGCACAGTATTAGTGATTTAAAAGTTATAGTGGTATCTTCTGATACTCTATGTCCTCTTCAGATTTTTCATGTCACACAGGTTCTGCTGAATTGTATTGCCTTATGGGAAAATGATTTCAGTAATCGTTACTGTCAAAGTCATTTGCCAGAGCACAACCTCAGTGTTTACCCATGAGCATATCAGTGTCAGGGAAGATGTATCACTCCTGCTAGCTTTTCTGGAGTTTTCCTGAGGCTTTAGTGAATATTCACATCGCAGACATGCATCTATATGGAGAAACTCTCCAGATCCTCAAGCACCCAAAAGTGATTCCTTTGAAAGAGTGATTACCAACAAACTAGAAAGTAGTATAAATTATTATTATTATTTTTTTAAATTTTAGAAACATAAAAGTACAAAAACATATTGACAAACAGACACCCATTATCATAGAAAATAGTACAATCACAACTAATCTATAGACAAGGTGATACGGTCTCAACAGTAGTTGTTGCTTTATCCATTGATATCTTCGAATTGTAGATGTATGGACCCATATACAGACATGCAAATTTAGTCAGACAGTTTATCCTCT
>PVLD010029814.1:0-17595 GCA_004027595.1 Dinomys branickii
TGTCTGACTAAATTTGCATGTCTGTATATGGGTCCATACATCTACAATTCGAAGATATCAATGGATAAAGCAACAACAATTGTTGAGACCATATCACCTTGTCTATAGATTAGTTGTGATTGTAATATTTTCTATGATAATGGGTGTCTGTTTGTCAATAGGTTTTTGTACTTTTATGTTTCTAAAATAAAAAAATAAAAAATAAAATAAAAACATGTGTGCACACAAATTGCTATGGCAGGAGGTGGAAAAGCACCCATCCTCAAAGATGATAGATAGGCAGGGAAGCAGGTTCACTATGGTCAAGCCACCATTGACAAGCCCTCAAGGCTGTTGGTGGTCTTGTCAAGTCAGCAGGGTTACCCTGCTAACTGCCAGACTCCACCTCAATGCAGTTCGCCCAGAGGCCCTGTCAAGTCCTCTGACCGCTGGGCTCCGCCCCGTCAAGGTGCTTCCAGGGGCCTCGTCAAATCCATGGGGTCGTCCCCATGGACTGCCAGGCTCTGCCCCATTGAGGCGCTCCCGGAGGCCCAGTCCAGGACCTCAGAGTTTTATGTAGCCTAGAGGGATCCCCCTCCCCTCTCAGGCTGCTGAGCTCTGTCAAGGCCCCTGGGGTCCCCTCATAGGCCACTAGTGCCTCCCTGCAGGCCTTGTATGACTCTCTGGACGCTATCCCCACCCAGCTAGAGTACCAGGTCTGCACCCTAGTTCCAGGTCTTTGCCTCCCAATCTCCAGTGCTGCCACTCCCCGCCCCTTGCAGCTGGGCATTGGATGCACTTGTGGTGCTGACACAAGTGGCATGAGGTCTCCCCCACTTGTGCTCAGTGAGGTAGTACAGGGTGTGTGCTAAGTTTAGTTATTAGTTCTAGGAGAGAATTGGAGGATTTTCTCAGGTCTTCTCTGTAAAGTATGTTGTCTATTGGATTTCAGGACTACTGCTTTTCCTGTACTTTGTCACTATGGGTTCATACAAGGTTCATATATGCAAGCAATATGAAGTCCTGCTTGGTGCTCTTATTAGTAGTTTAGGGTGAGTCCTGAAGCCCATGGACTCATCCCATTGCTTCCAGGAACATGTGTTGAGCACGCGGGTCACCAAGACTCAAACAGGGTGGGAGCTGAAGCCAGTAACTCAGCTCATGCTTCCTGCTTGGTGGTGGAATGAGAAGGGCATGGGGCCATGTGATCCACCTCGATCTGCAGGTCTCTATTACTGTTGGGCTCCAGTTCCCATTTGTTCTTTGGCTAGATCCCTGGGAATCGCTGTGGCCCTGGGGTCACTGCCTCTGTTGTCTGCTACTCTCTGCTGGTAGTTGCTCACACAGTGGAGAGGTAGGAGGCCACAACCTTGGGGCAGGTAGAGTTGGGTGTGGTGGGCTGAGTTGCTTTGTCTCCACCCTGCCTCAGGGCACTGATTAGAAAAGTTGCTGCAGAGTGGGTGTGCTGCTTTAGTGGCTGTTGCAACTTTTCATCCTCACACTGGGTTCGACTACACCTCCCAACTGCTGCTGCCTTTATCCAGGCTGTGCCTTCTCCACTCTGGCTTCGGCCCAGTTCTTGGAACTCTACTCTCCCCTGGCCAAGTTGGGAGGCTCCTGCAAGCATTGGCCTCCAAACCTAAAGCTGCAAGTGCCGGAATGAGAGAGTGGGCCGAGGGTGTTTATGGAGTGGTGACTCCCTCCTTCTCTGCTTCCTCTTCCTCCAACTGTGCCATGGTGGTCCTCCAAGTTTTTCCTCCAGGAGGGGTCTTGTTTGCTCTTTCTGAGGGCTTCAATTCTCATTTCAGATCCTTCCTGACTCCAGGGCACCCACTTCTCTCCTTCTTGTCTTTCTCATGTTGCTGTATCCACTGTCTGGGTGGCAATCTTCTGGGAGGATCCTTCTCTGCTGCTTACCTGGTCGCCATCTTCCCAGAAGTCCTACAATTCAGTATTTATTGTACTATTCTGGTGTTACTTTGTAAGTGGGTGTCTGTTAATATGTTTTTGTTCTTTTAGTTTTTAAAATAAAAAAGATGTTTAAAATTCAGTTTTATTAATGAACTTTAGCAATATTTTGTAGTTTTATTAATTTGAATTATTTATATTCACAGGAAATTTATAAAAGGATCCACTATTTTTAAAAGTTGTAAGTTTAGTCTTGATGATTTTATGTTTTTTGAATAATAATTTGTTATAAGGGAAGCTATTGATTTTTGTATGTTAATTTTTTTCCTATTAAATTAAAATTCTCTTCTAAAAAATAGTCAAATAATGTCAAATGCTGGTGACCCCATGGGGAAAAGGAAACATTCTATAGTGTTGGTGGGAATGTAAACTAGTACAACCACTATAGAAATATGGAGATGCCTCAAAAAATTAAAAATAGAAATTCCATTTCATCTGGCTACCCCCTTGGAGGTATTTTCCTAAAAGAGTTAAAGTTATCATATCACAAGAATACTTGCATACCCATGTCTATAATAGCACAATTTATAATAGCTAAGTTGTGGGAACCATGTGTATGTCCATCAACAGATAACTGGATAAAGAAAATGTGGCATTTATACACAAGGGAGCATTTCTCTGCCGTTCAGAAAGATAAATTTTCAGCATTTGCGAGCAAATGGATGCAACTTGAAAACATGTTAAGTGAAGTGAGTCAGACACACAAGCTTAAATACTTAACTATCACATGGTTTTTGAGAAAGAAAGAGCCAAAGTAGAAGATAGATAAATAGAAAGTAGAGAGAAGTTCAAGTACCTTCCAAAATTATGTGCTCAGTTCTTTCAAAACTGCTTGTTTGTTTCATTTATGCTACTCGTCTCTTTCTTCATGGAAAAGAAAGCTTTGTCCTCTCACTTGTTTATTCCTTCTCTGTGAGAGAGTACTTTTCTCTGTGACTTGTATTCTGAGTAACGCTGTGGCCATTCTTTTAAGATCACGATACATGGTATATTAATCCTTGTTATTCTCTCATTATTTTTTATGAAATTTTGTTTTATTTTTCCATAGAAAAAATTAAATGAGTTGTCCTTTTATATGATGTAAAAATTCAATGCAATCTTTATCAAAATTTCAGTGTTTTTGTACAAATCAGTTGATATCCAAATATCACATCAAACCTTGCCACATAAGAGACCCACCTATTCACTTTGAACCACAATTTTAGGGTTTATTAAATGAAGAGTTTATGTTAGAATAGAGTTAGCTGTTTCTGAGTTCATCTTTCTAAGAGTAAGCACTGACTTCAGATTTGTGTTGCAGAATGTTATGCTATTGAGAAAAGAATGAACTTCATTGCACCTAAAGGAAGGCAAGACTGTGATCTATGGAAGGTGATGATAGAGATATTTCAACTGAGATCCCACCTGGAGAAATGCTTATTTTTGAAGACTAAACTTCCCAAGATGTACCTACCTTTGTAAGAGCACATCACTGGTCTGGAAAGCTCAGAGTGTTTATTAGAAGCAATTTCCTTTCATCACAGGTACATACAAAACTTTAAAGTCATGATGACTGAATATTCATTTGGAAAACACTAACAATATAAAGCTTTTTGCAGGCTTTATTTTTCTAGAAATTGTTGTCAAGCTCAATATCTCCACATCCATGTTCTATTCGTCCAAGGATCAATGAAGATGTTTTATCTTCCGTGACAGAGTTGGCAGCTCTTCTAGAAGACTGAAGAAATATATCTGAAAAAAGTAGGGAGAATCTTGGTTTCAGCAGTGACAAATAGACAGTACAGGGTCATCTTGTTACAGGAAAGACTAGTGAAAGGGACTACTAAATATTTATGGGTATGCAAAGCTTGTATGAAAGGTGAGACAGAGACACTTCATACTGACTCTGCTCTGTATAAAGCTTTGTCCTGATTGCAATCATGTGAAAGGAGACAGGTGAATAATAGCAAGGAGTGGGAGAGGCAGTCCCCATCTATCATACCAGGGTGGCCTGACTCCTGAAAGATTGGAAGCAGCAGATGGCTTCTCTCAAATTGTTTGGTACCTCAACAACGGAGCACTCTTGACCTCAAAGTACTCCTGAGAACAATTTGAGTCCTCTGTCAGAGGCCAAAGAGAATAACTCAACCTATAGTCACCTGCTCACCACACACCACATGCCCCTGTGTGAGCGGAAAACTTGGTCCTAGGGCACAGTGCCAGGTGTCAACTTAAACAGTGACAGGAAACTATTTCTTCCTCCTAGTGATGAAACTATATGTCCTAGTAAACAAGGCCAAGGCATACTCCACATAATAGTGTGTAATATCAACTTCAAACATTTGGTTATACAGTTCTCCCAAAGAAAATTTTTAAATTTAATTTACTTCGCTATCAAAAACCATGGGATTGGGCCAGGGATATAGTTCAGTGGCACAGAGCCTGCCTGGCAAGCACAAGGTAGTGAGTTCAATTCCCAGTACCAAAATAAATGGAATTACATATCAGAATTTGAAGGAATCTTCATATTTATTTTTAGAATATATATATTCATTTGAGGTATAAAAAAATGGGAACAAAGCCACAGTATTTCTGCAGCTCATACAAATGCCGAATCCAATAGGGAGTAGGTACAGTCAGGGCGAACATTTCTCTTCTCAGAACAGTTGGAACAGCTGCAAAAGACTTGGGAAAGAGCTGCATCTAGGAATGAAAGGTTACATAGATTCCTGCAGTGAAGACCTGACATTCGATAGGTCTAAGCCCATCTTTCCCATGACCAGGATGTAAGGTGACTACAGACATTTCTGTCCAGCCACCTGGGTGAGAATGCCTGGCACCACCTTCCTCTTCCAGGAAAAATTACTTTGTACTTATCCCAGAGAAAGGAGAAACTTCAGGCGTAGGTAACATCAACATCTCTGTAACTATTTTCTGTGGCATCTACATGCCCTCCTGAAGTTTCTCAAAACAGACAAGGAATAAGATAAAAGAGCAAAATATTAACTGGTCTGTGACATCAGAAGGATCTTCTAAATGTTGGCACTGTGTTCCAAGGCTGCCCCCAAAGGCTCATGCATGATCTCAATATTCTAGGAAGCCATGGTAATCCTCCAAATATTCCAATAATTAGGGTTTTTAGTATCTTACTATAGCCTCTTATGCCATAAAACAATTATTATGCAAAGAGTTTGAGGTGCTGCTTTCAGGCATATTGTACATATTTAAAATGTAATATTTATATATCAGTGACTGAGGGAGATTGGTTTTGAGCCAAGAGAATTCAGGATGTTTGTGTGCCTTCTGAGGTAATGGAAGACATAGACCTCTTAGGGTAAGAGAAGCCTGGTTTCTGTAACCCACAGATAGGCAATCCCACCTACCCACTCCAAGGAATCCTGGGTTTCAAACCCCTCTAGTTCTCTGTTGCTATTAAGATCCCACACTGACAAGCCTCATCCTAAGAACTGCTCATCTGTACCACATAGAGAAGATCCAGTGTGAATAACCTCTTCACTAAGCTCCTTTGTAGAGAAAAGCTCCTAGTAATTTGGTAAGAATAGGAATCACATACTATACATTCCAGGGTTTCTCAAAGTCAAAATATTTGTCTCAATATTCACATAAATCATAAAATGATTCATATATCACTCTGTATCAGGAACAAAACCATACTTCTCAATGTTCTCCTTCACCATGTAATTTTTGAGATTATCCATTTCAGGTGTAACTTTATGAAAAGTAAATTTTGAATTATAATACGTTTGAAATGTATCTGTGGCCCAGTAGAAGTAACTATGAATACAGAAAGAATTGAGCTTTATCTGTCCCTTTCTGAGGTCACAAAATGGACAGAGTGCAACTGTTACAAACTGGAGAGAAGAGATTCTTTCTACTTCAATCACAGGAGGAGACTTCTCCTCAGATGAAATTCCTCCTCCTCACTGGGTGTGGTGGCACATGCCTGTAATCCCAGCACCCAGGAGGCTGAGGCAGGAGGATTGTTGCAAGCTCGAGACCAGCCTGGGCTACAAAGTGAGCTCAAGCCCAGCCTGAACTGCATAGCGAGACCCTGTTTCAAAAAGACAAAAAAAAAGAGAGAGAGAAAGAAATTCCTCCTCCTCACCCAACCACCCAAAAGAAAGACCTTTCTTTACTAGCTGGAACAAATTTGGGATTGCCAGTCCCATTGTCCCTGGTTGGACAATATGGTGGCTTAGTCACTCAAAATCCAGACAGGTTTCCTGGTAGGGAGAAAAACATTGTAGAGAAACACATCTCTCTACTGGCCTTTCCTATTTCTTTTATAAATTTTTAAAATTGTTCTACAAGACTTCTCAAAATTTACCCTCTTCCCTGAGGTATAGAACTGACAAGAGAGTAACTCCACCGCTTAAAAAGTACCTCCTCCAATACAAAGGCAAAGTAAAAGAATTTTGTCTAAACAGGATTGTATGCTTCACTCATGGGCAGGAAATTAGAAAAATGTTTTATCTGCCCAACAGTTGCTGCTTGGCCAGTCTTTGGCCCCTAACTCTCATATTTGAAGATCTTAGGCACAGGCTGACCTTACTACATGGGATTAACACATTTTGCCTAGTAGAATACAAGGCAGCATTTTTGCTTTGGTGCAGCAGGGGCTACCCATATTTTCCTATAGGGACACGACAGTCTAGTTTGTAGCTACTAAGGAAAACTGTGTCCACATAGAAGCATTTCTATAAGGAATATAAATTCAATTATAATAATTGGACATTAACTGACTACTTGTAATACAATAAACATAGAATGTTAAATTTTACAACTGTTACCCACAACCCACCTATTTTTCCTGAATGCAAAAGTAACTGCTATTATTTCCTTTGATGTAGAAAAAGCTTTCTTCCTGTCTCAAATCACTGTGGTTACAAATTCAAACAAATCAAATGATGAGCAGAAAAACATCCCAAACCTTTGGTAGTATCTGATTAACAGTAATGCCAGAATCTTCACTGATCTTTATTTGGAAGAAAACTGTGATGTGCCTTGTATAGTTAACATTGCTCTGAAAGATCTATAGAATCTACAAAAGTCTGAAAACTAGCATTCTCACCTCTGACCCCATATGTAAAAACATATTTAATAGGGGTCAGGGATATAGCTCAGTGGCATTGGTGCCTGCCTGGCAAGTGCAAAGTCCAAAGTTCAATTCCCAGTTTTAAAAAATCATATTTAATATTGCACTTAATGTAATAGTTGATAAGATTTCATACACTTTGGCTCAAAAATGACAGCTACTAATATTATGTTCTTGAGAGGGATCATTTATTATACATGCCGTGACTCCTTATTCCTGCCAAAACAATGAAATTAGAAGAGCCCACTTCCAAAATCATCTCTAGAGAAACAGCAGTGATAATGAGAGTAAGTATGAGTAAAGAATTAACTACATCAAAGTGAGTCTCTTCTCTGAGTAGAATGAAGCCCTGATTGGCCTTGGAAATCAGAGCAGTGGGTGGGGCAGAGGCTGCAGAGTGGCTTCAACCTGGGGAGGGGCTGCAGAGGGGAAGATGAGAGTGTAGACCACAGGGATGTTCTGATGCTGCCCTTTGCCCAGTTCATTTCATTACTTGTGCTGTAGCTGCAGAAACTATGGCAAGAATCTCAGCTACTTACTGTGTCCCTGACCCATATCAGTGAAGTACACGTTATTAAATTATGAAGCTAAATGATGAAAAATAAAAAAATATTATAGACATAGTTGAAGAACAAGTTAGTGAGTTAAAATCTAAATTTAACAAGAAGGCAAGAGAAAAAGTAGAGATATAAAATATCACTGAAATGATAAAGAACATAGAGCCAGACTGTAACTATCAGGGGTCCTAGGAAAAACACTGGAGAAAAGGAAGGAATTGAAAAACCAATAGCCAGAATTGTACAGAAGTTAAAAAATGATGCATCCATTTCAGAAGGGCACATCACCTGCAAAGAATCAAGAATCTGTTGACCCTAAATTTCTCAGTAGCAATATTACTTGTTAGAAGATTTTTAAAAGTAATACATATATAGGGCAAAAAATGACATTTTAAGTGAGAGTGAATTTCATTGTTGAATAAATTCACAACTTTTAAAAATATGTGTGATGCTTTTTCGTTCTTCATGTTTCAGCACTGTGAAAGAGAGATGGAAACTCTAAGTCATTCTTGCCCTGCTCCCCAAAATGTAATTATTTCCAGGGTTAAATGAATTCAAGGAGACCGGGGTTTCTAATCAGACATCAAAAAGAAAGCTCTCTAGGCATCCAAAGCAGGAAGTGGTTTATTACAGGAAATTAATGTGCTTGAAATCCTCACCAGGAAGTTTCAAAACCTCCAGGAAACCACTGCTAGAGGTCACCATCCGGCATTGTAAAGATTGATAATTGTTCAAAGCAAGTGCAAAAGACCCCTGCAAACTACATCTCCCAGAAAAAAAAAAGAAAATTATTTGCTGAGAAAAACTTTTTGAAGATTATACAGACTAAACATTCTTAAAGCAATGATACAGTCTTAGCTAGTTTATGCTGGCCTGGTGCACTATAGAAATAAATTGATCCACCAGGCATGGTGGTGCATGCCTGTAATCCCAGCACTTGGGAGGCTGAAGCAGAAGGATCGAGACCAGCCTGGGCTACAAAGTGAACTCAAGGCCATCCTGAGCTGCATAGCGAGACCCCGTCTCAAAAAGACAAAAAAAAATAAAATAAAATGATCCTCTAATCACAATTCTTAACAATCTGCACAACTGCTATAGTTAGAATGTCTCCCAAAAGGCCCCTTAAAGGCTTGCTCTCCAGAGTGGTGCTGTTGAGAGGCCATGGAGCCTCTAAGAGGGAGGTCTTGGTGGGAGGTCTCCGGTTGAAGGCGACTGTGGGACTCTGGCCCTTTGTCTTTCTCACTCTCTTGCTCTCTGGCCACCAAGTGAAGGGCTTTGCTCTTTCCCACCCTCCCTCAGTGATGCCTGTCACAGGTCCAAGTGACTGGCCCAAGGAATCATGGAGTGGAACATCTGAAGTGGGGAGCTCAAATAAACTGTTTCTCTTCATAAATTTAATGCTTTTGTGGTTGTTAAGTGATAGAAAGCTGACCAACATAATAACCCATTTTTTTTATTTTAAAGAGAAAAACAAATCAATGAAAATGATACAGAATTTAAAACAAGATGACAGGAAATTGACAATGGTTATTATATTGCATGTTGTTGTCTCCAAAGTAGTTGCTGAGATTACCAGACAGAGGCCTGCAAAACTGGTCAAACAATACAAGCACCAACTGTCCCTTTCAATGAACTAATAGAAATTAGTAGCACAATTATCTCAGCTATCTTGTGTGTATATATTTTCCCTTCCTCCTTTTCCCTTTCCCCTCTTCCAACTGTTCCTTTTGCAGCTTCTTTCCCTTTCACATTATCTATTGTACCTTTTAATAACCCATTTATCTTTCTCTTTTCAGCCCTTAAATGACCCTTTAAATCCCTCTCTATTTGAGACATTCTGATCTACTGGAATCTGTGCTCCCAGAAGTCCAATTCTAATACCCCAAATAGCTGCCTTTTGCTGAGCCTCTTTGAATGCAGATATACCTGATGTACTTAAGAAAAGATACTCTTTGTAACCCAGTCCCTGATGTAAACTGATTAAAGATTCAAACTTCCTTCTTTGACAATGGGGGCTTATATTTATATGATCACACAGCTTATTTTTATTAATTTCTAAAATTCAAAGAGAGTTACTTTCATTTTTTTTTTTTGAGAAAGGGTCTCACTATGAAGTTCAGGCTGGGCTTGAGCTCACTTTGTAGCCCAGGCTGGTCTCAAATTGGCAATGATCCTCCTGCCTCAGCCTCCTGAGTGCTATGATTACAGGCATGCACCAACACGCCCAGCCAAGTTGTCTTTAATGCTAAGGATGTCATGGAAAAAAATTCAGAAACTCAGCCAGTCTCTTGATTATATAATAAAAAACATAAATGCAAAAGATTCCATTGAACTATTACTGTCCTATGTGATTATGATATTTTTCCTCCTTTATATGAGGTTTTACCAATATTAAATTAATCTTAAATTTTCAAACACAGCTGTTACTAGAAAGGCTTCTATTTCTAGTTTTTAAAGTATCTCTTCTATGATTATGAAAAAGATATTATTTCTTTTGTTTGCCTGTAAAAGAGGACATAGACAGATTCTATTCAAAAGAATAAAAGTGTTGAACAGCGTTATGAATGAAGGAGAAAGAGCTTTTTGGAGAAGAAGTGATGGGATCCCTGAGTAACTTTTTGCCTAGAACACCTGACATCAGCAATCAAAGCTTTTCTGTGGCAGTTAAAGGAAGGCCAACCAAGAGAAGAAAGGGCAGATGTTCTTCCAGAGATTGTAAGTAACGATAGCTAAAATAGTACCTGTATTTCAGTTCTTAATATGACTTTTGTCTCAATATACAATTTAAAGTTTAGGTTGAGAAACTTCTCTTTTCTGAGCATATCCCCAGAATAAAGCCAACGAGGCGCCTACTCATCTCAGTTTCTGTTTCTGCTCCTTAAAACCACAAGTCACTTTGACCCTCAGGAAAGCTCCTCCCTTTAGCTCTATGTGTTTATTTGCCACTTCTTCCTAATGTCCCACAAACAACTTCCCAAATATTTCAGCACAAGGTGACTCTGACTTTCCTGTCTGGGATTTTATTTCCTCCATTGCATGAGAAGCTTACAGAGAAGCCCTGGGCATGTTCTAGGTTCTCGGGCAGTGTCGTAATGGCTTTGAGCCCTCGTGTTGGGGTGAGAAATACAGAGCTTGCAGATCTTGAGAGAAAACAGACACTGTAATCATGGCAGATAGCAGTGGGGCATCCAGGCTCCTGGAGGTGAAGTGGAACAGGTCTTGGGAGATGCAAAGACTGTTAGTACATTACTGTCTTGTCACCCCTAACTTAGGCCATGCTTAGTTTAGACCAAGAATTGGGATCCTTGTGTGCATTGAAGAGCAGTGCTGAGGCACAGTCTCCCTGTCAACTGGGAATTTCTGTGGAAAGTGACTTTAATCATGAGACAACTTCTACTGTATGGTACTCCTCAGAAATGGGGAGAATTTATTGAGCCACGGTCTTAGAAAAATGTTAGATGGGTTTGCGTAGTAGGCAAGGAATGTGGAGATACTGCAAAAAGTGAAGTTCTTGCTCTGAGAAAGGCTCTTCCCTTCTGTGCGGTGAGCTTACAGCTTGTCTGCTTCCAGAATCGCTGCCAAAGGAGCACGTTCTGGTGATGTTCAGAGTATTCACTGCCTAACATTCTTTTTAGCTCACAAGACAATATAACCTCTGTGCTGCTACATATGAAATGACAGTACCACAGTCAATGAAACACACGTTTTTTAGATCAATAAGCAGGCCAAACTAGGAAGTGCCAGAATTTCTAGGAAAGGATCTGATATTTCTCTTTGAAAAACTGATTCTTAGCCAGGAACAGTGGCTCATGCCTGTAATCCCAGCATTCTGGAGACTGAGGCATGAGGATCGTTGGGAGTTCGAGGGCAGCCTAAACTACATAGAGAGACCTTGTCTCAAAGACACAAACATAAATAAATAAATAATAATTGATTCATCTTTACCTGCAATTTAAATATGTTTTTGTCTATATAACTCTGAGTTTAGGGCCAAAAAGTCTGGGGAAACTTCCTGTTTTCTTTGTATACAAATGTAATGACAATGAAGGTCACATTTATTCCAAAAACTTTGTATGAGTTGCTCCTGTTTCTGGCTGTGTTTAGAGAGCCTGGCGTTTGGGAAGCCACTGAGATTTTAATAGATGTGCAGCTACTTGATTTTATTCAGTGTTCCTTACAGAATATAGAAGACAAAGCTTGGCCAATCTCCACCCAGACGTTCATCGCTCCCATTGTCTCTGAAAGAGTGACATCATCCTCGGATCACTCAGGAGGTGGCAGAGCTCAGGCAGAGCACTCCATATCCTCATTCTGCTCTTCATGAGTTAGTTTATGTCAGACTTCAGCTTAGACCCCAATGTGGCCTCCTGGCTATGCGTCTTTCTGGCAGTGGCCTTCCTTCTCATTGTTGTTACATTTATCCCTCCTTCAGTAAGACTGATACATCTAAAGAAATGTAAGTCTGTGTGTGGAGCCCATGAGACCATAGGAAGGAGGAAAGGGAAGGGATCCGTTCAGATGTGAGCTTGAAAATGCACTTCTTACTATATGTTCTCAGGAAATAGTATTTCTTCTGTAGACTTGAAGACCTTTCAATGGCCCTGGGCTGAGAGTCTCTAGAAATCATACATACGACAGAATTCCCAGATGGGGTGGGGGGAACAGGACAGGACTGAGCCAGAAGTCCATTCCTAGTATACCTGAAGAAAATGAACTGTTCAGGACTTCCAGGAAGATGGCAACCAGGTGAGCAGCAAAGGAGCAATCCTCCTTGATAAACACCACCAGCTCGAGACAGACTTGGCGAGCGTGAATGCCGGGACCTCGGCTGGGAAGTTCAAACTGAACATGTTTCTCTGAGCTGCCGGGGGAGACGCAGTAGGGCGGCCCAAATTGCCGTGGCGAGACGCGGGAAAGCCCTGAATACTGAGCACCAGAGATGCTCGGTGCGGCGGACGGGAAGCAGCTTGGCTGAGTCTGAGCGGCCTAGGGGCACAGCCAGCTCGATCCCTCCCACCTCCCGAACCTGCTCGGCTTGCCAGTGACTCCAGCCAGAAATCGGCTTTTTAGCAGCAGCAATACGGGGTGGTCTCAGATCTCGCGCGAATTGGGTAGGCTATGCAGCCAAGACCCTCAGCGGCCTGCAGTCCGCGGCCGAGGCGGCTTGAGGAGCACAGAGGAGCAGAGCATTCGGCTCCCTCCCCCAGACCCAGAGAACGCGAGGAAATAGAAGTGGCGGGGAGCGGCAGATAGTGAGCATAGCACAAAAAACTGGCACTTTGGAACCTTCCTCCCTGCAGGGACTCCAAAACTGGTGAGCTATCTGTGCTCGCGACCAGATCACTGAGTGGAGGAGGAGATCCATCCCTATACCTGCAGGGAACCCTGGGGGGGGGGAGTGGTCTTACACACCCCACCCAGGTCTCTCGGTAGGGAGTAGCTCGGTCCACAAAGCAACATATGAGCAGCCTATCGAGTGAAACTCTCAGCAGAAAGCTTAAGGGACATTCTCCCGAAGAGAAGGAGTCATTGGAGCAGCCTCTGCAACAGACCTTGGCCTGGTGAACTGCCTGGGTAATTTATTGCTCAATATTTTGAATCTGATACCCAAAAATGGAAAGACAGAAGAACAAAACGCACTCTCAGAACTCAACTCCACCCAGAACAAGTCCTGGATGCGAGGATACAGGGAAACTAGGAAGCCACATACCTGCAAGTTCTGAAACGATTGGATCTGAAATGAAACAACTCCAACAGGCCATAAAAGAGCTTAAAGCAGAAATGAGCCACATACCTGCAATGATCTCTCACACAAAAAATGAACTGAAAACTATAATGGAAGAAATGTTCCATACACATAGAGAAGAAATAGATAAAAGATTAGAAGAAAATAGGAAACAAATGGAAATGTTACTAGAGCAATTTAGGAATGAATTACCAAGAATGAAACAGGTCCAAAGAGATTGCCAGGATTTGAAAACTTCCACTGAAAGCTTGCAAAAACGCTTAAATGAAACCGAAGATAGAATTTCAGACCTTGAAGACAGCATGGCAGCTTATGAGCATGAAAGGAAGGATCTCATAAAATCATCAAAGACCCAAGAAAAATGAATCCAACAGCTGAAAGATGAGGCAAAAAGAAATAATATTCGACTAATAGGAATCAGTGAAACAGCAGGAGACCACACATACGATATAAAAAGAATATTTGCTGAAATAATAGCAGAAAAATTCCCAAACAAGGTAAAAGATACTGAAGTACAGTTAAACGAGGCATATAGAATCCCAATGATCCATAACCCAAAGAAAAACACACAGACATATAACAGTCAAGATCCCAGATATGCAGTAAAAGAACACAATATTAAAAGCTGCTAGAGAAATGAAACGGATCACCTATAAAGGAAAGCCCATCCGAATCACAGCAGACTTCTCAACGGAAACCATGAAATCAAGAAGAGCTTGGAGAGAGATATTACAGATTCTGAGACAAAACAACTTCCAACCCAGACTGATCTATCCTGCAAAACTATCCTTCAAATTCAATAGAGAAATAAAATATTTCCACGATAAAGAACAACTGAAGAACTTCATGAGTGCCAAACCAGCATTGCAAAAAGCACTAAAAGATATTCTAGACAGAGAAAAAAGAGACCATAATCTCAAGAACAATGATAGAAATAATTCCCTAAACAGAACAAGTAAACAGTCAGCAAAAGAAGGAAAACAACAACAAGTAAATAACATGACTAGAATAAGCCAACATATAACCATGGTAACCATTAATGTAAATGGCCTCAATTCAAAAGTCCAAAGGAAAAGATTGCAAGAGTGGATTAAGGAACATAATCCAATGATATGCTGTATACAGGAAACATATTTCACTCAAAAGGAAATCCACAGATTGAAAGTTAAAGGTTGGAAAACAATTCTCCATGCAACAGGTCCCCAGAAAAAAGCAGGGGTAGCTATTATGTTTGCAGACAATGTAAACTTCAAACCAAAAACAATCAAAAGAGATAAAGAAGGCCATTACATACTAGTTAGGGGAAAGCTGCAAGAGGAAGAGGTAACAATCCTAAACATTTATGCACCAAACAATGGCACACCTAACTTTACAAGTCAAATCTTAACAGACGTAAAAAATCAAATAACTAATAACACTATTGTGATAGGGGACCTAAACACCCCTCTGACGCAAAGACACAGGTCAACTGGACAGAAACTCAGCAAAGAAATAACAGACCTGAACCAAAAGTGTGAACAAATGGACTTAGTAGATGTATACAGAATGTTCCACCCCACAACAGCAGAATACATATTTTTCTGAGCTGCACATGCGTCTTTCTCTAAAATAGACCACATTCTAGCCTATAGAGCATATCTACCTAAATGAAAAAGAATTGAAATTATCCCATGCATATTATCAGACCACAGTGGAATGAAATTGGAAATTAATGACAAAGAGAACTCCAAAAACCACATAAACACTGGGAAATTAGACAACAACCTCCTGAATAACCAGTGGGTCACACAAGAAGTTAAAGAAGAAATTAAAAAATACCTACAAATAAATGAAAATGCAAGCACAACCTACCAGAATCTGTGGGATGCAATGAAAGCAGTCCTCAGAGGGAAATTTATAGCAATGAACTCATACACAAAGAAAACAGAAAGAGAGCAAATAAATAACCTAATGATACACTTCAACCTCTTAGAAAAAGAGCAACAAACCAAACCAAGAGCCCAAAGAAAGGAGGAGATTATGAAACTCAGGGCAGAAATTAATGCAATTGAGATGAAGAAAACTCTACAAAAAATAAGTGAATCAAACAGTTGGTTCTTCAAAAGAATAAATAAAATAGATAAACCACTAGCCAACATTATCATAAAAGAAGGGAAAGAACTCAAATTCATGCAATAAGGAATGAAAAGGATGAAGTCTCTACAGATCCCACACAAATCCAAAAGATCATTAATACCTACTTTGAAAATCTGTATTCCCATAGGATAGAAAATACAGAAGAAATGGACAGATTCCTAGAAAGGTACAAATTACCAAAATTGAATCAGGAAGACTCAAAAATCTGAACAACCCAATATCAATTAATGAGATTGAAAACGTTATTAAAAACTTACCAACAAAGAAAAGCCCAGGCCCTGATGGATTCGCAGCAGAATTCTATAAAACATTCAGAGAAGATCTACTGCCAACACTCCTCAAACTCTTCAATGAAATAGAAAAGGCAGCAACTCTCCCCAACACATTTCTGGAGGCAAGTATTATGCTGATACCAAAACCAGAGAGGGACCCAACCAAGAAAGAGAGCTACAGGCCAATCTCTCTAATGAACATAGATGCAAACATACTCAACAAAATATTGGCAAATAGATTACAGCTAATTATAAGGAAAATTATACACCACGACTAGGTAGGATTCATTCCAGGAATGCAGGGATGCTTCAATATTCGCAAATCAATAAATGTAATACACTATATTAATACAGTCAAAGACAAAAACCATATGATCATCTCAATAGCTGCAGAAAAGGCTTTCGATAAAGTCCAACATGCATTCATGTTAAAAACCTTAGAAAAAATAGGAATGGATGGCCTCTACCTCAATCTGATCAAAGCCATCTATGACAAACTAACAGCCAACATCATACTAAACGGACATAAACTGAAAACTTTCACTTTAAAGTCAGGAAGAAGACAAGATGTCCATTGTCACCACTCCTATTCAACATAGTTCTGGCAGCATTAGCCAGAGCAATCAGACAAGAGAGAGAAATAAAAGGAATAAGGATAGGAAAAGAAGAAATCGAACTATCACTATTTGCAGATGACATGATACTATACATGGAGGACCCCAAAAACTCCACAAGAAAACTCCTGGAATTAATTGACAAATTCAGCAGAGTAGCTGGATACAAAGTCAACACCCAAAAATCAATAGCATTCCTATACTCGAACAACAAACAGACTGAGAGAGAAATTGAGGAAACCATACCTTTTACAATAGCAACCAAGAAATTGAAATACTTAGGAATCAATCTAACAAAGAATGTGAAAGATTTATTCAGTGAAAACTACAGTACTCTGAAAAAGGGGATCGAAGAGGATTTCAATAAATGGAAAAACATACCCTGCTCATGGTTAGGAAGAACTAACATTGTAAAAATGGCCGTACTACAAAAACTGTTGTACAGATTCAATGCAATTCCCATTAAACTATCATTAGCATACCTCACAGATCTAGAAAAATATGCCTCAAATTCATCTGGAACCAGAAGAGACCCAGAATAGCTAAAGCAATCCTGGGCAATAAGGACAAGTCAGGTGGAATCACAATCCCTGACCTGAAATTATACTACACAGCTACTGTAATAAAATCAACCTGGTACTGGCTAAAAAACAGACCTGAGGATCAATGGAACAGACTGGAAGATGCAACCATAATGAAAAACCCACTCAGCTACCTAATATTTGACAAAGGGGTCAACAAAACTCACTGGAAAAAAGAAGGCCTGTTCAATAAATGGTGCTGGAAAAACTGGCTTGCCTCTTGCCGAAAACTGAAAATAGACCCAAGTCTATCACCATGCACCAAACTCAGGTCAAAATGGATCACAGACCTCAACATTAAAACAGAAACTCTAAATCTATTGGAAGAGAAAGTAGGTAAAAATCTTGAAGACATAGGAGTAGACAGAGTTTATGAACAAAAATGAAACTGCAAGGGAAACACTTCAAAGAATCTATAGCTGGACCTCATCCTACTGAGAAGTTTTGTCACATCTAAAGAAATCACCAGCAAAGTAAAAAGAAAACCCACAAATTGGTGAAAACTCCTAGCTGGCTGTCCTTCAGACAAAGCTCTTCCATCTAGAACATACAAAGAATTAAAAAACATGTACCTGTCCAAATTCAAAGACCCAATCCAGAAATGGGCATCTGAGATGAATACACACTTCTCAGATAAAGAAATACAA
>PVLD010029815.1:0-17596 GCA_004027595.1 Dinomys branickii
CTCCCCCTCCTGGAAGTACACAGAGTCGGCAGAGCGGAAGGAGGGGTCCTCGTCGAAGAAGTTGTAGGGCCGCAGGAAGAAGCCTACTGCGTTGCCCACTGTCACCGTGTTGGGGACGTCCTCTGCGTGTGGGATGTGCAGAAATCCAGCTGTCACCCAGGCCACCAGGTCCTGGCGGGGACAGGAAAGGGGATCCTGAGGCCCAGCTTGGCCAGGGACACACCCACCTCCTGCCGTGGCCTGCGGGGGGGGGGGGGGGGGGGGGGGGGGGGGGGGGGGGGCGGCGGGGCAGGGGCGGGGGACAGCTTTCACTCACTGACTGATGCACTCTTAATTTCTTAGGAAAGGTGAAATCATAAAGTGTTTTTGAGGCCAGTCTAGGCTACACAGCAAGACCCTGCCCATGCCCTTTTTTTAGTGGGCTGTAAAGGTCCCTGAAGGGTGTGGCTGGGGTGAGCTGAGAGGCTCCCTCCCATCCCCCGCAGGCCCCCTTGTCCCATGTGGCTACCTGCCCCAAGATGGTCTCATTGTTGATGAAGCTGTTGAAGTCCACTGTGGGCGTCCAGGGGTCATTCAGGTTGTAGATGCTGGAGCTACTGGGCTCCTCCTCCTTCCGCTGCGTCACAGCCACCTGGTACCTGCAGCAACGCTGACAGAGTCATGGAGGTCCCACTGCCCCATGCAGTGCGAGAGACGGACAGGAAGGGGAAACAGCCACAGCTCCAGGGACAGCGTCTGCATGGCCCGCCCCAAGCGAGCTCCTGCGCTTGCTCAGCACCTGTCTCAGCTGCCACCAGCTATAGCCCAACTCAGGACAGGACCGTCACGGGCCCTTCCTCCCAGGTCCAAGCTGATGTGAAACTTGGGCCTCGACTCCTGTGCAGATGCAGCCTGACTCCCACTCCAGGCCACACTCAGGATCTGGCACCTGGGCGGTGGGAAATCCACCCCATCTATGTTCCTATTACCCTTTGTTTCTTTTCTTTCCACCTTTATTGTAAACATTTAAAAAGTACAGAAAAGGCCAGGCATGGTGGTGCATGGCTGTCATCCCAGCACCCAGGAGGCTGAGGCAGGAGGGTCACCAAGAGGTCAAGGCCAGTCTGGGCTTCATAGCATGATGCTGCCACAAAATTTAAAGATACAGAGGAGTTGGAAGACTCACACATAAATACCCACAGGCCCTGAATCTAGACGCTGCCATCGGCATCCTGCGTCTGCGTCCATGTGTGGCATCTGCCTTTCATGGTCCACCCATGCAAAGGGGAGGGTATGTGCCCTGCCGTGCACCCAGGGAATGGGGTCCCAGCAACCTCTGCTCACCCCCTCATCACCCCACTCACCGCCCCCAGCTGAAGGTCCCTGCCGTGGAGCTGTTCCGGGGCAGCAACTCCCCCAAAGGGCCCAGCGGCTGCACGCGGTAGCCCCGTGGGCGCCCCCACTTGTTGCTGTGGTTGCTGGCCAGGTACAGGTAGCATGGGGCAGCCCCGCTGCTGGGGAAGGCAGCCTGCTCCTCTGTCTCCAGCAGCTTGCGGGTCACCTGCAGCCTCGGCATCTGCTGCTCAGAGCTCCAGGGCACAGCTTCAGGGACAAAGGCCAGGTCCTCGGCCCAGACCCAGTTCTCTGGTCCTGTGGGGATGCGGGGGCTGGGTAGGCAGCGTGGGGCCCACTGGGCTGCGCCCGCCCTGGTGGCCTAAGAGTGGGGCACAGAGCAGCCAGGGCGGGCGTGTCCCACAGTCCCCTCCCTCCACCCATGCGGTCCCCAATCTGAGACTCTGGGCCTGGTCCCCACCAGCCTCCTCCCTCAAGGGGCTATAGGGTGGGCATCCTGGGGCAATGCCCTGGCCATTCTGACCTGGGGGCGCTGCCCCTCCCTGCGCAAGCCCGAGGGCCTTGGCCCAAGGTGCAGCTCACACTTGTGGGACCTGGGTCTCTGCGCTGCGGGGACTGTCTGGTGGAGCAGTCACGACACTGCTCCCATTTTACAGAGGGACTTGGAGCTGGGCCTTGGTCAGCCTTCACACTACCCGCACAGCGCTGTCCCCCAGTGGCCATGCATCCTGCACGCTTGGGGTTCCGGATGGCTCCGCTGGCACCTAATTAGAGAACTGCTGAGACAGTGGACTGTAAGGGTTCTCAGCATGCAGGGGCACACACGCAAACACACCGTAACCCCCAAAGGTGGGCGCCCCTCTGAGCTGGGACTAAGGCCAATGCTGAAGCTCCCTGTGCACTTTCTAGCGACCAGGGCAGGGCAGAGCCCCTCGCTGTCCTCTTCTGGCCTCTGCCAACAGACACCCCCAGACCCTAGCTTTCCAGACGACCGAGGGCCAAGGTTCTTCCGGGCCACCTGTACCTGAGGGCTCCGCAGCTAATAGCAACAGCAGCTAGTCTGTCACTGCCTTTTTTGGATTTCTTCCTTTGGGGGGTACTGTGACTTGAACTCAGGACCTCAGACTCTCTAAGACTGCTTCAAATAAGTTTTTATTTTGACACAGGGTCTTGCTAAGTAGCCCAGGCTGGCCTCCAATTTACAATCCTCCTGCCTCGGCCTCCCTAGTAGCTGAGATTACAGCGGCATCCCATGGTTCCCAGGTAACTGCGAGCCTTGCTTCGGGGTGGACCATATGTCAGGCACTGTTTTGGGTGCTTTACAGGTATCATTGATGCCTGGGGTTTTGTGCTGGCGTGGAGCACTTGCTAGGCAGGTAGGAGGTCCTGGGTTCAATCTCCAGTGCTGCCAAAAAATGGTCTCCGCATTTAGAGACAGAGATGCCGGTGGAAGTGTGTGCATGGGCTGGAATACACACTGCAGGTTGCTGTGTCCACCAACAGCGCCTAAAAGCAACGGCCGCCCGGAAATGAGCACACATGGCCCCAGACGCAGGCTTCTCCATTAAATCTCTGCAACTGAAGGAACCAGACCACGGGGGCACTTGACTAGCATGATTTGATCGCCTGCACCCCCCTGAGGGGATGAGAAACATGACGTTATTGTTTCTATCAGAAGGACCCCCCAAGAGCTCACGCGCTCACGGCAGGGCTTTCGGAAGGGAGGTGTTCTGCGGCTTACACCCTCCTCGCGGTTAGGGGGCGGTGCCTGTGGGAAGAAGCCGCCGCGGGGGCGTGGCCTGCAGGGGTTCGTCTCAGGCCCCGGCCCCTCCCCGCTCTCTCCGCGTCCTGTGTGCCCGGCCCTGGGCGGCTCTCCTTCACCAGGACCCTGTGCCATGGCTCTGCCTTGGAGCAGCCGACTATGGACTGAAGCCTCTACAAACTGGGAGCCAAATAAGCTTCTCCTCCCTGAAATTACGTGTTATGGTTGTGTCTGGTTGTGTCATGCAGTCACGGGGCGGCTTCTGGAGCTTGTGATTGGTCCATGGTCCAGTGCTGGGATTATGGGTGTGAGCGCCGCGCCCATCCTGCGGCGGGCAGCCTGCACACAGCGAAAGGGAGGAAAAGAGGCTGCTCTCCGCTGCTCCTCCTTTTTGCTCTTGCTGCTTTTGCTGTTCCACCCCCAGGAGCTATCACCCTCTGCCGTGTGCCCCTCTGCCTTGGAGCCAGCCGACTATGGACTGAAACTCCAGACTGAGCCACATAAACCTTTCCTTCCTTAATATTGGGCATTGGGTATTTTGTCTCAGCAAGAAGAGGAAAGTAACGAGACATTGTGGATGTTGGCACTATGTCCCAGCAACAAGGAAAATAACTGAGAGAAATGCATAAGCAAATGAAAAAAGAGAGTTAATTCTACCTTATGGGGAATTCTAACAAATATATAAGGAAGAAGAAAACACGAATGGCTACAGACAACATGACACATGCAGGCCGCGGAGTACTACTCAGCCCTTAAGAGAAAGGAAGTCCTCTTGTTTACAGAGACACGAGCGGACCTAGAAGATGCCTTGAGGGTGCACAGACGGCAATGCTGCAGGGCCTCAGCCATGCGTCCTCACGAAGCCAGCAGGAGCAGATGGTTCTGGAGCCGGGTGGAGCAGCCAATGTTGGGGACACACTGGTCAGAGGGTTTAAAAGCTCCATCCAATAAAAGGGACAAGCTCGAGAGCTCTGCTGTATAACCAGGCGACTATGGCCAATAACACCATATTAGATTCTCGAGAATTGCTAAGAAAGTAGATTTTAAGGGTTCTGTCCCCAAAATACTGATGAGCCCCTGAGGAACACATACCCAAATAAGCTCCGCTGAGCAGTTCCACAGTGTGTTCATATTTCAAAACAGCATGGTGCACATGGCAAATGCATACATTTACATGTGTCAGTTTTAAAATCCTGAGTTTTTTAATTTATGTATTTGTTTTTTGATACTGGGGATGAAACCCAGGACCTTTACACTGAACTGCATCCCTAACCCTTTTCTCATTTTTATTTTGAGACAGGGTCTCTCCAAGTCCCTAAATGGCCCTGGCTGGGCTTGTTCTTGTCGACCCTCCCGGAGTGCCAGCTCTGCAGCCTGCACCACTGAGCCTGGCTAGGAAAACCTTTCACAAAGGAAAACAGTTTCATCACCAGTGGGAAAAACTGCAGGGACATTTGTTGCAGGCAAAGTCCACCAGGAGATGCTAAAAACAATGGACAAATGTTTGCGGGGGGGGGGGGTAGGACATTTGCATGGCATCAAAGCATTTTCCCCCAAACATTTATGAATTGCAAGTGTAAGATGTTGGCTTTTGGGATGGAGAAGGCCGAATGCATGGGCGCCACGTCCCTCAGGGAGGGCCTGTCAACGTCAGGCAGTCTGCGCCGCACGCACCGAGGCACAGGCTTCATCCCTGTGGTTTTGTTGCCCCCCCCCCACGCAGCACTGTCTCCATCCAATCTAACCAAACAATCAGAGAAACAAACCAAGGGACATCCCACAGAATAAGTGCCTGGTGCTCTTCCAAAGCATCAACGTCCTGAAAGAGAAAAGCGCAAGAGCCATCCCAGCTGGGGGGCTCGAGGAGACGCACCTGGACGTGCACAGTGGTTTCCAGGCCCTGGGGCGGGGGAGCAGGAGACGATGATGGGGGAGCCGGCCGTGACACCCCGGCAGCTGTGCTGGGGGCACACGGTCTGCGGCCACCTTCCCCTGCTGTGCCAGTGGCCACCCAAGCTAGGGAATGTAGTCACAGTGGGAGAGTGGAGAGGGGACAGACGGGCATTGGGCTTTGATTGATCCATACCTCTAAAATGATTTCAGGGCAGGGGAGATAGCTGAGTGGCACAAGCACCTGCCTGGCAAGCACGGTCCTGAGTTCAATTACGGGATCAAAAACAAAAGGTTTCAAAGGAAAACAATTTTTAAAGGAGTTATTGCCAGGCGTGGTGGCACATGCCCACAATCCCAGCACTCGGGAGGCTGGGGCAGGAGGATCGTTGCAAGTTCGAGACCAACCTGGGCTACAAAGTGAGCTCAAGGCCGGCCTGAACTGCATAGCGAGACCCCGTCTCAAAAAGGCCAAATAAATACATAATAAAAAATAAAGGAGTTACCCTCCCCTAGGAGAACGACGCAGAAGGAACTGTACTGTCATCTTCACAGTTCAGTTAACTGTGCTCCCCATCTCTCCAGAGCGCCTTGTCCCCCCCAACAGCGGATGTGATGCTCAAGTTGGGGTGTACAGGGGGTGCTGGGCACAGGTCTGTGTCCAGGAACCAGATTGCCAGACCGGATGCTGCTCTCATGTGAAAAAACAGACGGGGAAAATTAAACCGGTGTCATTCTGACTGTTTTTGTTTTGTTTTCTTTTTGTTTATGTTGTTGGCATTTTGCTATTGTTCTTCTTTCATTCTCTTTAAAATAAAAAATGAGTATATGTTCTGACACAGAATATGTAGGTGACACAATGTCCCAGCATCTCATAGACTGATAAACACCAGCAGATCCTACTGGTCCATGGGCACAGCATGGTAAATGCTAGAAACACAGAGGCAGCTTTTTAAGGAAAAACTCTTTTTAAGCATGGGAAAGTACCCAACCTGCTAACAGTAAAAAACCTTAGGGTGACTTCCACAGTCACACATTTCACTTTTACATTTTTAATGTTTAAAAAAAAAACTCTTAGACCTGGGCGTGGAGCCCTCAGGCCGCTCCTCGACATAGTTCCCCAACTGGGACATCTTACCTGCCACATCCAGGTCCACCTTGAAGTGGACGCTGTGGGTGTGGACTGTGCCCAGCGTGTGCTCACCGACCCGGCTCCCGTACCTCTGCGCAGCACCAAAGAGGAACGAGGTGCTGATGTAGCCCGTGGCGTGGACTTTGACCTCGATGGCCCCATTGGGGTGGAAGATCATGTCCCACACATAGTCATAGTTGAGCAAGGTGGCCACAGACCTGACCACCAGCACTGTCTCCACAACACCCCCAAAATAATAGGAGTATAAATCCGAGTGGTGTCGCCTCAGCGGGAGGCCCTGGTTCTGTTCAAACACACAAAGGGCATCACGGATGGTCTTCGGGGCATGTGACTCCACCAGGAAGTGCCAGTCCACATAGGTGGCCAGGTAGGGGCAGTCCACCCCGCGGGTCAGGGGCGTGGAGAACTTGCCAATGCCAAAGCTGCCATCCAAGTAGTGGGTCAGCATTGCTGCTGGGGAATTTCCCCCGTAGACGGCCAGGGCCTCCTGGACACTGACCTCGTAGGCCACCCTTTCACCCTGGAAGCGGATGTCAAAGACCCTCGGGCCAGTGAAGGCTCCAAGGCCAAAGGAGAAGGTCCACAGGGAGGAGGTCACTCGGCTGCCCTGGACAATGAAGCGAGGGCCCGCAGGGTGGAACTGCAAAGGGGGAGCAGAGCCTGGAGACACCGGTGACTTCAGGGACCAGGCCCCACCTGTGCCATTGTCGGGAACCAGCACTACCTTCACCAGGCCGGCCTCAAACTGGTCCTCCAGCCGGGCCAGGCTGTCATAGTAGCGGCCCTGGAAGAAGACCTTCCGGACAGTCCAGCGGGCAGGATCCAGGGCTCTGTGGTCCACTAGCAGCTCCAGCCCTATGGGGTGCAGGAAGACGCCAGCACCTGAGACATTGTAGTAGAGGCCAAACCAGGTGGCCCTGTCTCCTGACTGCAGGCCCCGGGGTGCTGTGTTTATTGTCACCAGCTGGCCTCCCTGGGGTGTATAGTGACAGCAGTGATGGAGAAGCCCTGCCGCCTGGGGCAGCTCTCTGTCGAAGACCATGCGGTCGATGTCCTGGTACTCTCTGAGCAGCACAGGGCGCCGGTAGTAGGGCAGGGGGCCACCATAGCGCTCCACGGTGACATCTCGCAGGTAGGACGGCCGGGGCAGCGGCCCCACCACCAGCTCGCTCACGTTGGGCTGGGCTTGGGCGCCAAAGAACACGATGGCCAACGCCTCCCGGGCGGGCGGGGGCGCCCCTGTGTCCAGGTGGGCCAGGGCCGCGGCCTTGGGGGGCAGCTGCAGCTCCACCGAGTAGACACAGGTGTCCGAGGGCCGTGCCTGGGCCGCGTCCACCAGGCCCGGTCCCAGCCGCTGGCTCAGGAAGCCCATGACAGCCGCTAGCTCTTCCGGGCTCAGGTCTGCAAAGAGCCGGTCGGGGTTGGGGTGCGTGGGGGGCAGGGAGATGGCCGAGGCAGTTGGGCATGGGGGCGCCAGGCCCTGGTTGCACTCCCTGTACACGGTCCTGTCACTCCCAGACCCACTGTCACCCTGTGCTGTTACCAGAATACTCCACAGGGACAAAATTGTTAGCAGAGCCATAGCTAAAGCTGGGCGGCTTCTGCCTGCAACCTGGAGGCAGAGGAACAGCCACAGGGACGGGTGCAGAATGCCTCTGCCCCGCAGGGTCCTAGAGTCTGATTGGCTGGCAGGAGCAGCAGGGTCAGAGTCACAGACACAGGGGGTAGCTGGGGTCAGCCAGGTGCAAGAGTTGGGGCTGGGGCAGAACCTGGACTTTGTGGGCCACGTCAGCCTGTGTCCTCCTGGCCCAAATCAAACAGTGCACTCAGTGTCCGCAAAAGGGATGCAGGAGGCGGGGCAGTGCTGGAGATGAGCGCTGCCCCAGGAATGAAGGTGGGGGCGCTGTCCAGGACCTGGAGTCCTGAAGAGAGAACTGGACAGACACGGAGAACAGGCAGCCAGGGTGTGTGCGGCTTACTGAGACAGAAATGAAATTCACTCCACAGGCCGGTGGAACGGCTTCCAGGGGCCGCAGTGTCCCAAACACCTGCACTGACCTCTGCCCGCTGCACATGGGACGTTGGGACATCCATTCAATGGAAAACTCACAGCTGATGGAAGTGAAGGCTCAGAAATGGTGCCTTTCAGTTGGCTGTGGCTGTGCGTAAAGGAGGCGCTGAGAATGGCACCTGCAGGTCTGGCCTCTGAGCGACATCAGGTTCTAACAAAGGACAGCGCTTTCTCACCACCTGTGTCAAGTGCTCAGGAGCCCTAAGCCTGGAGTCACGTTGGGCCTGGCGTCCTGCACAGGTCTTCAGTTTTGGGAAACATCTTGCCCACCCTGTGAGCACAAGCTTTGTGAGCTTTTATGCATTCCTAAGGAGCTATCGGGGTGGCTCGCCCTTCCCTCCCCAACCTTGGGGCGCCTTCCTGGCTCTGCTCCACCAGCAGTGGTGTCCTTGGGTGGCCCAGGAGACCCCGGATCCTCAGACGAGGAACAGCCACGTCCATAGAGCCCATCTCCTGTGCCTGCATGAGGCTTTGGGGGGACATCCAGACATGAACCATAACAATGTGTTTTTACTGACTTGTAAATCATAATTGCTATGTAATGGGTGTAAGTTCTACCTGTGAGCTTAGGAAACAGAGAAATTTTAGATAGTGACTGAGGTATTTTTAGGTACAATCTAATATGATGCAGAGGAGGAGAGAGATATAAACAGCGAGAGATAAAAGTTTAATGCAGGCACGGAGGGAGTCAGCACTAGAACAGCTGTGCTGGCTCTCTGAAGACAAAGGACAGGGTTGGAGCTTATCTGCCCTCCAAGGGGAAGGGGCCACAGGATAGCTGATGTAGGCTGCTCAGCATAACGTGCTGAAGGGGGATTGGGTCACTGCTGGCTCGTGTGGGCTTTGGCAAAGGCAGCCGGGAAGAAGAAACTACAGGGGTCTCTGGGAAGAAGGAGCTAGGCACCATTATAACTCAGCATTGGACTATCGCCACGAAGACTGAGCAGGTCTTGGATGGGAAACCTATCAGATAGGATTTTAAATAAAATGTAGCCTTGTCTTCCTGCTAAAGCAGTTGCCTAGATGATTAGATCGATAACACAACCAGGCATGGTGGTACACACCTGTAATCCCAGCACTTGGGAGGCTGAGGCAGGAGGATCGTCATAAGTTTGAGACCAGCCTGATCTACAAAGTGAGCTCAAGGGCAGCCTGAACTGCAAAGCAAGATCCTGCCTCCAAAAGACCAAAAAAAAAAAAAAAAAAAAACATAGAGAACACAGACGTCTTGCAAGCTTCTTTGCCATGCCTGAATACCCCGGACCGCTGAGCCCTCTCTTTGGTTTTGTCTCTCTAGAAGTGATCTCTTCTACAAGGTGAAAAGTGCTCTAACTAGTTCCAAATTGCTCTTCAATATCTTCTCTCTCAAAAAATTTAAAAAACAATGGTCTACATCTTTTGATTATTGGTCTTTCTACCAATGCTTCCCTCTTTAAACATGGCTATTACAGCTCAAATCTATTTTAATTTATGCTGGAGGTGCCCCGGGACCCCCTACCAGCTCCTACCCAGAACTTCTCAGATTGGCTGCTGGAGCCTGAAGCTACCCACCAGCTTTGGAGTCCCTGGAGGTTCTCAGACGGCAAACTGAGTCACTCTTACACAGTGGGTAACCCCATCCCATTTTTAACCCATGCAGGCGCCTACCATTCCACTTTGCCTTCTTTCCAACTTCCTTGGCCTCCTGGGACACTTGACGGTGAGTCTGCAGACCCTTCAAAACCCCCAGTCTGGTGCCAATGGGGTCAACACCTCCCACACTCACATTCAGTCATTCCCACCCTCCCTTCCCTCTTCCGGGCTGAGATGTCTTAACCAAGTTGTCAGCTCCTCTGACCATCACCAGGATGCACCAACACGTACGGCCACCCTGTGGCGCCCTCCTTGTCCCCCACCGTGGCTCCCATCCTTTCTCCCCATTTCAACCCCCGGAGTCTGCACACCTCCACCCTGCCCCTGGCTTCATCCGGCCAACTGCTTCTCACCCCTCGCGTGCCTGAGCACTCCCACCCTTCCCAACAACAGCACCCGCCCCGACCTGGCTTTGTGGAGTCTACAACCTGTCGCTTTTCACCTCCTGCGGCGTGGGTCCCCGTCTGACTGCCCTCACAGTGCTCCCTTCTCCTGGTACTAATGGCAGATGGCTCTCCCAGGCTGGTTCCCTGCACCATCAGCCAGACTGTCCCCCCATGCATCAGCACTGCCCAGCCCTCAGCACCAAACAACCCTGTTCCTTCCTCCACAGGACAGGGCACGTCCGCTTCTGCTCCTGGCCGTGCTCTCTCTAAACCCCTCTGCAGAACCATAAGGGGACCTCACTGAGCCTCTACATCACAAGACCTTCCCTCATTCAACAGGCCTTTTCAGACCTCAACAGGCCCGGCCACGCCCAAAGACGCTGAGAATCACTGGACCGACCACTCACCTCCACACGCTCCCTCCCATTTCTCGCGTTTATCCCCGCCCCCTCTGGCCTTTCCACCCTGCTGCCCCCGGGACAGAAAGAGGCTGCTCTGCTTCCCATGCCCTTGAAACCCAGCGAGGCATGCGGAAACACCCTCCAGGAGGAACTGTCTTCCTCCCGGCCTTGGCCACTCTCCCACACCCCATTGCTATAGGCAGCTGAGGTAGATAGAAATACTATAGGCAGTCAGACAAGGCTGGGCCCTAGAAGAAGCCAACATAAAAGATAAGATACCTGTGGGCCAGACCTCAAGACAAAAAGACTAAACAATACACCCACATACCTCCCCAGGGATGGACAGCAGGGATTGATATTCTAAATAGGTAGCTACCACCTTGAAGAGTCCTTGACCCAACCCTTACGGGAAAAGCCCTGCTCTGCATGCCCGCTTGCTACGTGACTCGCTTTCCCATTTGATCCCAGTCCACTCAGTCTTACCTAAATATTCATCCTTGCAGTCTTATTGGCGGATCATAGTTTTGTCCATTTCCCCTACCTTGGACCCGCCTCACCTCATGGTTTTTCCCTATAAAAGTCCCTGGAAACGACAGAGTCGGGGGTAACCCACTCGGGCCCCCCTTCTGTCCTTCTCTTGGATAGAAGCTTTCTTTCTCTCAATAAATATATTCTGCTCTTTGTAATGGCCCAACTACCCAGCTGCTTGCTAGACTGACCCCATGCTTGACCCCGATTCACCTCAAACAGCTAAAGTCCATGTACAGTAACATAATTATTGTTTAAAAGTTCCTTGTTCTTTCTCAGAAGGAATTCAAAGAGCATTGCCCATCCCTGCCAGAAACAGGACAGTTCCCCAAGCATAACGTCCCTGCTACACCTGTGTATTCATTGTGGTTTTTGTCTTTATAAGCCCTGCATACAATGGGCTCGGGGCTCTCACTTCTCAGCCTTGAAAACAGAGGCGTGAGTGGGGGCCATTGGGCTCAACTATTAAAAGCGCTACTAAATTCTAATTTGGCTGTTTGGGAGTCTATTGTTCTCGGACCCGTCACACTCAACCTCCAACCTCCGTGTTCCTAAAATTCATTCTTTGATTTTAGAGAACATGAACTCGTCTGGTATTATTCAGGTTGGGAGATTTATTTTCCTGTATCACCATCACAGCCCTGAGTCACAGCTGGAAACGGCTGCTGTGGACCTTGTGACGTGCTGGGCCTGACGTTTAGTTCTCTGCTCTCCGTGGGGAGGAAGCCTTCCTTCCTCTATTCCCCTTCCTCCCCCGGTCTGTCTCTTCAAAAACCTAAAACCTGCACGCCTCCTACTGGCCTCAGTGATCCAGAAAGGTGGAGAGAGAACGGCCTTCTTGAGGCTCACAGGGCTAAGCTTAGCTCCAAACCGGGTTTCCCCGCCAGCGCCCTGCTCTCCCTCACATCCAAGCCACCCCCCACCTACAAAATACAGTTCATTGGAGCATTTGTATGGCCAAACCTCATCTCAGAGGCCAGCCCATAGCTGACCACCTCCCAGGGCTGCAACAGGCTCAAAAAGAGAAGCGACACGCTGAGAACCTCCTCCTGCCTTCTGCCGACGCCCAAGCTTGTAAAGGCAGCTTGCCTAACAAATTTGTACTAATTAAAGATGTGAGCCCCCGGATCCTACAGCCTGAGTGGGCGGAACCCGTCCTGGTTATCTACAGCACCCCGACGGTAGTCCACCCAGGAGACCCGCCCCAGTGGGTACATCGCTCCCGGGAGAAGCAGTGTCCCGCTGATAATTCACCCAAGTCCTTGGAAAGTCGCAAGTAATCCCTCTACTTCCCTCAGGCTCATCCAAATTGGAGAGATACCTGGAATGCCCCGCCCCTACCGCATCGCCCACTTCCTCCAGCTGGTCCGCCTCGGTCTTTTTGGTTCCGCCCTCAGGCCCCCACCTTCAAGTCCCTTGAGTAGATAAAAGCCCTCTTTTTCAGGACACCCTGTGACTTCTCCCTAGACAGGGCAAGTTCTCCTCCTGCTTCCTGCACCCTCTCCTCCACCTGCCCTCCTGTTACTTTCGCCACACTCCACGGTTGCACCCCGGCCCCCGCGTGCGCCTCCCGATGGCCCCTGATCCCCTCTACAGGACCTTGCAGTTCACTCACTCTCTACTAAACCGGTTTGGTCCTTCCTCAGCCACGATTACCGGTTTTATATTTCCTTATCTTCAGCCACCTACCCGGCCACTCCAGTCGGTCCCCAGGCCTGGTCCTTACTGACCCACATTCCACCCCGTGCCACCCGGCCCCCCCACGAACTCTCTCCTGCCTGAGGTGCCCACGCCACCCATATGTCCTGCATGAAGAAGCCACAAGAAACAGTGCCCGCCACCCCTACTCTTTTTATTTATAACAACGAAGAGACAGGTGAGGCCATTACCAGCAGGCGCGGCAGGAAACCACAGAAAAGCCACATCCACCGGCCCTGCCCATCCTAAAAAAAGTGACCACACTCGCTTCTGCCCCGCCCGCCCATTGGGACAAGCACAATCACCCTTCCTCGGCCCCTACATTCCTCAAGGCAGCAAACTCCTCCCCTGCCGCTTAAGTCCCGCCTTCTACCTTTGCTTCCTGCCGATTCCACCCTCCTCTCCGAACCAAGCCGCACTGAGGGAGTAACAGCCTAGCGGCTTCTACAGAGCTTCCTCAGCTGCTGTCCCTCCCTGCTGTGACTTTAACAAGTGTATCCCAAGAGAGCCAGAGTCCAGCCTGACACGCACTGGGCCTCACGGCTCTCTCCACTTTAGGGGCCCCTGGGCCAGCCCTCTGCTCACCCCAGGCCTCTTCCCCACTCTGATTGTGTGGCTGAGAGGGGTGTGTTTGCTGAGTGCCCTTGGGTCCCAGCCTAGGCAGAGCCCCAGGCTAGAGTCCTATGCTGACCCAAGGTCATGTTTAAGGGCAGAGTTGACCAGAACTCCACGCCTGTTGGGTGTCTGGTAAGAAAGGAAGGCTTTGAGACTTCCTGTGGGTGACAGAGTGGTGGGGTGGGGTTTTGGGGACCACAAATTCACAATGGCAAATTTTGCAGACTTCCCTAAGAGATAAATGAAGGCCCTGGGGATCACCCTTTTGAGATTTCCCTTTCACTCTTTGGGGGTGGGCCATCCTCTCCCGCCAAAATTAAAAAGCCCTCCAGGGCAAGAAGACTGTTCTTAGCATGGGATCATCTCACCCTCTGGAGTCATCCCAGGATCACCCAGCGCCTCTCAGTTGTGGGCTCAGCATCTCCTGCCAGCCTTGAATCTTCCACCAGCTGCCCCCCATCATTGTAGGCACCCAATAAACAGCGGTTGGCTTGGAGTGCCTGTCTCTGCCCACCCTGAGACCCTGACCTCCCAGCCCCAATTCATGTGTTACTAAATTTGTCCTTGTTTTTTATTTCCTCCTTTTCCCGGACCCCTCATACAGGCAGCTGGGGGTCTTGGCCAGTTCCCCGACAGTGGGGGGTTGTGGGTGGACAGACCAGAGGGGTGTGAGGGGCCAGAGAGAAGCCGGCCCCCAGTCCTGGGACACTGGCCAGGGAAGGCTGGGTTGGCTGAGTCACCAGCAAAGAGTCCACTATGGTGAACAAGGACAGCGCAGGGACTGGGGCAGGTTCTGGATGCTTTTAGGAAGAGCTGAAGTCTGGGCCTCGCCACCACAGGGGAAGAGGCTGCAGCCTCCTGAGCCCGGCCCCATTACCAAAGCCCACAGGGCAGCGGCTACACAACACCCCGGAAGCCTCCCAACCCCAAGCCAGGGCTCGGAGCTGAGCTCCTGTTCTCAGCCCTTCCCTGTGGCCACCCCTCCCTCCTTCATGGCCTCTCTGGCACTGGCGCAGCCTCGCATGTCCAGGTCCCCACACGCCTGCATGTGTGAAGGGATCCTTCCTACCACTGGAGCTGGAGCCCTTCCCTGGGGCTCCTGGAGGAGACGGTGGCGACACGCACGTGGCCCTCCTGGGGCACCCAAGTCCATAGCCTGGAGAAGCCCCAGTCACCCAGTCCCAGTGCTCCCCTTGCCCAGCTCCTCCTTCCTAGGACAAGGTCCCACCCTAAGGACCTGCGCAGGGATCCTGGCAGCACCGATTCATGCTGCCACCAATCATTCTACCATGCTGTCACCACATCACCCTTTGTGCCTAGACTCTAATAACCCGTGGCCAAGGTTCTGGACAAACTCCACGACCTTCGAGGCAGCTGAGTGCCCTTGGCTGCCTCCCAACCCATGCAGGGCTGATGTTCTGATGCCATCCGACGGGCGAGGGGTATGGAAACACAACCAGTTACATTCTGTAGCAAGATTGCACACACACAGAGTACAGACAGGCAGGCCCAGGCTCGGGTCTGGAGAAGCTGCACAAGGAGCAGTGGCAAGAGAAGAGATGGCAGCAGGCGCCCTGCTCTGCCCTGCTTCCAGCCAGCACTGAGCAAGGGCACCAGTCCTAAGGAGGAGCTGAGCATGATGGAGACCATGGCTGTGTGCGTCCAGGGGAGTCCAGCTCTTTAGGGCGGGAGACCAGGGCAGGTGAAGTCAGCAGACACAGCAGGGCAGGCGTCCCCTTTCCTCTGTGTCCCCGCAGAGTCTCCATGTCCACCTCCTTAAGGGCTCCAACCCTGGCCACATGGCAAATGAGCCCCTAGCCAGGCATAGCAGAGCACCTCTCTAATCCTACCATTCTGGAAAGCTGAGGCAAGAGGCTCACAAGTTTGACCCCAGCCTGGGTAATTTAGCTATTGAGTGAGGCTCTATCTCAAAACAAAAAAGGGCTAAAAATATAGTTCAGTACAAAGGCCCAGGGTTCAGTCTCAGCACTGGAAAAAATACAATACAAAAATGCAAGAAGATGGGCAAGAACTTGTCTCAAAAATAATTAAAACAAGAGAGAGAGACAGAGAGGGAGGGAGAGAGAGAGCGCATTCGCCTCCTCCAAGTCTTCTTTGTTCTCTGGAGCCCATTTCTCTCCAGCTCATAGGCCGCTCCCCAGCGGCTGTGCCATTGACCTGGATTGGGACAGGACAGACAGAAGGTGGCAGAGGCTTTGGTGGAGCCTGAGCTCCAGAACTTAATCTCCTCTGGTCAGAAGCCGAGCAGCACCTAGAACCATCCTGAGCAGGTTTCCTCCTGCCTGCCCTGGCCTCCAGCGAGCGTCAGCCCTTCCCCGCTGCTGATAGAGCTGGAGCAGGGAGAGTGTGGCTGAACATTTCCTCGCAGATCTGTAAGAGGAAAGGCTGCCAGGCGTGGCGGCCCGTGCCTGTAATCCTAGCACTCAGGAGGCTGAGGCAGGAGGATTGTGCAAGTTCTAGGTGGCCTGGGCTACATAGCAAAACCTTGTCTCAAAATAGAAAAAGAAGAAAGAGAAAGAAAGAAAGAAAGAAAGAAAGAAAGGAAGGAAGGAAGGAAGGAAGGAAGGAAGGAAAGATGGCAGGCAGGCCAAGGAGGCTCTAGAGGCCTACCTACCTCTCTCCGTCAAGAACTTGAGAACTGGCCTCAGGAACAGGACTCTCCCTTGACCCGCTGCACTCCCACACGCTTCCCCACCAGTTCCCAAGCATGGTAGGGGGGAAAAAGCCAACTCTGATATTCGGACCCATTTATTATTCATTTGACTCAGCCGTGCAGGCACACGGTCGGGGTTGGCAGCGAAGGAGGGTGTGCAGGGCGCCCCCTCCCTGAGCTCAGGGGCACAGCATGGCGCTCACCCTGGCTAAGGACAACAGGTGTGCCCACCTTCTAAACTTCACACACTGGATCTGTGCTCACACACCCTGTGCTCTGCCTTCGCGCTGTAAGGTGACCCCTGAATACCAAAAGGCAGAGGACAAGCTGTTAGCCACATTGTGTGACGCGGTCAGCATCAAGGGGCCAGTGCCCTCTTTGTTCCCCTCCCTGGGCAGACCAAGGGGGACCAGAAGATGCCAGACTCTGCACACTTGAAGCCCGGGCTTATTTGCATGTCTGCAGGTGGTTGGTCAGTCCTGGGCCAGGGGGCAGAGTCCCCAGGACTTCCTGCTTCTGGCCCTAGGTGCCCACCATGGTTCCTGTCCGGCCCCCCACCAGGTGCTGCTCTGGTCACCTGCAGGCCTGGAGCTAAGTGACCAGTCTTCTTGCCCACAGGGCCAGATAGGCGCAACTCTGTCTTTCACAAATGACAGGCACGAGTGGCCACCGTGGAGCATCCAGGGCCAGTGGCCCTGGCACCTTTGAGACTTCACAGGTTCAGGACCAGAAGAGCCTGTAGTTGAGAACTGAGGATGGGGGACATCGAGGAGGGACATCTCATGTGACCTGGAGGGAGCTCAGCCAGGGCAAGGGTGTGGGCCAGAGGATGAGGGCACAGGGGGCTCTGCCCTGGGGCTCCTCGGGGGTGACCCCATTGCGCAGTCCTCAAAGGCAGCCTAAAGTGCTTGGGAAAAGCCAGAAAGTATAAAAAGAGACTCATCTGGGGACAGCTTGGCCACCACTCAGCTTGGCTGGGCCGCCCCTCCTCCCCGGCAGACTCAGTACAGTGGGACCAGCAGGACCCGAGCCTCCTGATGGGCACCCCACGCTCAGATGCCCCAGAGGACAGCGGGAGGAGGACCGTGCAAGGGACAGCAGGGCTGAGGAAGGACACGGGGAGCAGGACTGGCCCGTCCCTCACCCGCCCCTAGTTGTGTGAGAAGCCCCCGTGGGAGAAGGCAGGGAGGCGCGGGGCACAGGCTGCGGCCCGGTGCAGGCAGGCCTGGGGGTTGAGCTCGCAGGCACCAGCGTCCTCCCCCTCCTGGAAGTACACAGAGTCGGCAGAGCGGAAGGAGGGGTCCTCGTCGAAGAAGTTGTAGGGCCGCAGGAAGAAGCCTACTGCGTTGCCCACTGTCACCGTGTTGGGGACGTCCTCTGCGTGTGGGATGTGCAGAAATCCAGCTGTCACCCAGGCCACCAGGTCCTGGCGGGGACAGGAAAGGGGATCCTGA
>PVLD010029816.1:0-17595 GCA_004027595.1 Dinomys branickii
GGATGAGGGAAAGGAGAAAACAAAGAAAGAAGGAAAGGAAAAAAACATATGTATATGCACAAGATAGCTAGGATAATTGTACTACTAATTTCTATTTGTTTATTGAAAGAAACAATTAATGTTTAAGTGTTTGATCAATCTTGAATACCTACATCTGGTAATCTGAACAACTACTTTGAAGATAAAAATATATAACACAATGATCACTGTTAACTTCCTATCAACTTGTTTTGAAATTCTCGGTCATTTTTCTTGTTTTTGTGTTGGTTTTTTCTGTCTTTGTTTTTGTTGTTTTGTTATTGTTCTTTTCTTTTAAAATAAAATTTGAAGAAGAAAGAATTACACTTTCAATTTTTTCTATGGACTGAAGATAAGCTACTGTATTTGAAGTAGTAAACTAAGTCTTCCATCAAACCTATGGTGTCCAGTAAATCCTGGCTTTCACTATAATTTTTCAATAAAATGTGCATCCCCAGGAGTATCTAGAATCCTCTCTGTGCTTTAGGAATTCACCAATGCTACATTTCCTCCAGTATACTAACAGTTATCAAGCCATCTTCTTGCATTTCCCCAGATGTATCTGTGCTTTGGAAATTCCCTAAAAAGGAGATGATTTGACCTTGGTGCTGTACTTTCTGGAGAATGTTTTGCAGAGTACAGGCTGAAGTCTTTGAATTGGATCTTGTCAAAAATGTTTTTATTGTTACTTCATCTGATACATTTGTTTAGTCTTATCAGGGCTGGTAGGCAATTTTTAAACTGGAGGATAGGAGTACTTAGACCTGGTTTTCACAATTTCCACCAAAACTTCATATACACAGTGCTATCCTTTTGGCCGGTAGGCCTCTCTACTGTCTGAAATATGAGGATAATGAATAAGCAGCTATTCCTGATCATCATATATGAACTTTTATAAGTAGCTTCAACTACACAAGAAAAAACTCAGCATGCATTTGAAACTATTCTGGCCTTAGCCAAAGGCCTCCCAGCAGACACAGCAGAGTGGTAACCAAGCAGACATCACTGATGGTGCTTCGTGGAACACCTTGTAATAGCTTCATTCGTCATATATTCTGGCATACCAAACAATTTACAAAAGCAGTTTGGATTAATTCTATTAAGTATTGCCTGTATAACTAAGAATTAGGGCTTTCTGTTATCCCAAGATAAAGGCAAAAGCCATCAAGCCATCAGAATGCTATTCTGGCATGACTAACTACAGATCTTGATACATTATGAGAGAGAAGAATGTGTAGGAAAATGTCATCTTCCCATCAAGCGGCCAGAAGCATTATCCTGTTCCTCTTCATTTTGTTGGTGTCTTTTCAATAACTAGAACCACAACTGTAGTGCTCCCATGGCACAGAGGTTTCTAGGAACTGTGGGATCCTTTTTTGTTCTTCTGTTTTTCTTCTTTCCTTCCTTCCTTCCTTCTTTCCTTCCTTCCTTCCTTCCTTCCTTCCTTCCTTCCTTCCTTCCTTCCTCTCTCTCTCTCTCTCTCTCTCTCTCTCTCTCTCTCTCTCTCTCTCTCTCTCTCTCTCTCTCTCTCTCTCCCTTTCTTTCTTTTATTCTTTTTGTCTTTCATAGTGGGAATTCAGCTCAAGACCTCATGCTTGCCAGGCAGGCACTGTGGCACTAAGCTATATCCTTGTCAATTTTTCTGCCTCTTAAACTCTAATGGACCAGAATTTTGTTCTTCATTGGACCACATCATTAAAGTCACTGTTTATTACTTCAATTGTGAGCACAAATGGAGAAGGATATGTATGTGTTTTGATGTATTAATAATATAGAGACTTCTCTCCGCCTGATTCTTTAATGCGGCTACTCATACCTTATTTTCTTGATAATAGGTTGCTCCATAGACTACTAAAAATAAATTGCCTGTCAGACATTTTATCAAAGTCTGCTTTACCAACCTCCAATAATTTAGGAGTGTGTTAGTCATCGCTAACTTCACATAACTAGTAAGATTTCTTTTCTCTTCCACAGAAGTGTATCAGAGAGAATCTCATTGACTTTATCCTATAGCTGCACCCTGTGAATATGTTGGATGCAATGAATTGCTTTAGAATTGACTATCTTATGTGCTCTAGGTTGTTAATGTTTGTGACTGCTGTGATTTATGTCTAGATGTTCCCCCAAAGCCTCATGCAGTCACAGTGGGTGGGGTTTTCAGAGGTCTCCTAATCCAGAGTTCGTGGTTGATTCATAGTCCAATGCTGTGGTGAAGGGTGTGAGTGCTACACTAGCCCTAGGATGTATAGACTGGGTACAATATAAGGGATGGGAAGATATGTGCTTTCTCTCTAACCCCCACTGTTACTTTTACTGTCTTCTGCCTGCCATGAACTGTTCTCTGGGAAGCCACTCTACCTAGGAGCCAGCTGATTATGAACTGAAACTTCCAAGAACTATGAGCTAAATAAATCTTTCCCCCTTTAATTTCGGGTATAGGGTATTTGTCTTAGCAATGAGAAAAAAGGAAGACAGTGACATTGGTTGCCAACTGCAGAATGCGTTATGACAACTGGTTCACTGGGAAAGCAATATCAGCCATTATAATGAGAAACAAGTAAAATGGTAGATCTCTATGCTCAAGTGTACAATGTTGTTCTCGGCTTTTCTGTTAAACATTTGCATGAATGGCAAGCCTCTCCACCAGTGTTGTGCTTTGATGATTGGATTTTAGATTTAAAGAGTGTTTAAATTGTAGATCAATTGCAACCCTGAGGAACTAACCATTTTCTGAAAATTTTCACATCCTGGAGAGTTCCAGGACTTTTGGTAATTTCTTCCACACAGATTCCAGATATTCTATGCAATTTCTATTTCAAATTGAGGTGAAAGGATGCTTTTCACTTTGGATCATCTCCATATTGAAAGTTGTGATAGCTGCAACTCCTCCTGTGAAACTTGGGATCTCAGGTGACAGCTGTAATTAGAGATAGATGGAGAATTATGTAGCACTGGAGGGTGAGAGTGGGCTGTTTTACCACAAATTCATTTGCCTGCTCATTCTCCATTGCACTCTATAACCTTTAATTTCCAATTCTCCCATTCCTTCTCTCATTTTCTCTTTGTTAGTGTTCATGGTCATTGCTTCTCTGCCAGAGATGAGGGAAGAGAGAGGTAACATAGGCCACTATTAGAACTTGTTGATGAGGACAAAAATTAGAAATGTAATCATTGAGAGAAAAACAGGTGGCAGGGAGAAAGAGTGTGTCTAACCTACAGAAACTAAACCTAAATCATGATTCCTGGAGGCCACTAAATAATTTACACTATTTGTTGGAGACTGTCCATGAATATCAGTGCCCAAGTGCCAAGCAGGTGATGGATGATAATACATCATGAATGATTTCCTTAAAGGAAGTTATATTATAAAGGAACATACAGGCTACTATTAATCCCAACTTTCTGGGGGCTGGGGATATAGCTCAGTGGAATAAGCGCTTGCCTAGCAAGCTCAGGGTCCTGAGTTCGATCCCCAGTACTGCCAAAAAAAAAAAAATCCCAACTTTCTTCATACCAGAACACATGAGAGAATCAAACTTTATTGAATGAGTGCATTGAGATTCAGATGAGTGACAGGAATTTTTAAAAACTAATGCTTACATGGTATTAAAAGATCATACATTAGACATTTCTGCCAGTTTTGCACAAATGTGTGATGCCACCATTAGTTGTGTCATCTGCAATATACGAAAATAAGAGGATTTACTGATTGTTTGCTGTCTTAGAATTATCTGTTATTGGTCTGAAAAACAGAAATAGTAACTATATACATAAAAATGTCATATAAGCATGCACTTCAAATAAAATTCAAGGTTACAAAGGTCTAGGAACAAAAATTAAATCTTCTTTTCCTTTCAAACTGTCAAAATGTAATGGCCAGGTTTGTTGTATGTTTTAGCATGGTGCAACTAGCTGGGAACAGAATTAATTTGGCAGATGGGTACAGCTGGACTGCAGCTCAAGGGTCCATCCTGGAAGCAGTAGATGACACTGGTATAGCCAGGAACTAAAAGTCAGGAAGCAGGTTCTAAAGGTATGTCCTCAAGGAAAACTTTGGCAGATGGGAAGAATATGGATGAAAATCAATTCCAGAAAATAGAACGAGGAATATGTTTTGTACTAGCCACAAGCAAGCAAATACACATCTGGGTTTATAGTCTGTTGAATTTAGACTGAAATGACTTCCAATGTTTATGTTGAAAAGCAGAGAATATCAAAGCCTTTGTGTAAAACCGGTTTAATGTGTGAGGCAGCTAATGGCTTAGTAGTTTGGGTTACTTATCATCTTAGACATTTAAATTATGTTTTCCAGCACTGGCAAAAAGGTTTGTGTATCTGATAAGTACTTTCCACAAGGTATGGCTTTATAAAATATTAGTGGATTTTATCTGTGCTGTCTGCCTTATATTTTCACAGAGCTCTCAGATGACTGCATCTGGCAAGTCACAAACTAAACTTGAAATATGCAGTCTGGAAGTATTAGTGATTTCATCACCATTGTAACATTTCATAAAACCTACTTTAAAAATTTGAAATGAACTCTGTAGATACTTTAACCTACTGACTTATCCTGTTAAAATTAAAAAGTAGCAATTCAATATAGCAGTAATATAAAAGGTAAATGAAAGGAAAATAATTTGTAATGAAATCATGTTTTTCAATATGCACAGATGGTAAAATTACTCTAGAAGACATAATAAAGAAGGTATATGCTTATAATTATAGATAAAATAATTATAACATGTTAATTACTAATGTTGCCTTCATGTATGCACAATATCCAATTCCAAAATATTATGAATATCATTGTCATGTTTGACATGATTTTCCCCAAATGGTAAAAAGCCTATTAAATTGCAAACAAAATAAAGAATAATGTTTCCTCAAGTTTAGTGTATAGAAGTTTCTCAACTATATAAATATTCATTGGATATTTGGAGTCATTTAATATTTATTGAGCATTCACTATGTGTGACATTGAACAAAACAGTCAAACATCTTTCCTGCAGTGAAATTTACATGCTAATTAAAGATGAAGTGAAAAGACAAAAGGAAAAACATGCTAACTGCCTTAATAATATATTATAAGGTGTAAGTCCCTTGGGAGAACATATATCCAGGTAATTTCTATTAGGATTGCCAGGGAGGTATGTGGTTGGAGTTTGAAATAGAGTGGTTCTGATAGGTCATTTTTAGAACGTAGTATTGGTACAAAACCTCGAAGGAGCTGTACAAATTAACCATGCAGACAAGTGGTAGAAAGCATCCCAAGGAGAGATTAGAAGGTGAATACAGATAAAGCCAAGTATACAAGTGGGAAGTACCCGGACATGAAGTCAGAGGTAATGGAAGAAAGAATATCATGCAGGGACTTCTAGGTTCATTATAATACAATGAATTCTAATTACATTATAATTACCATGAATTTTGCTGTGAATGAACAGAAGCCATTATGAGGTTTTGAGGAGAGAAATGATATGATTACTTACTTATAGTTTAAGTACAGTACATAAATTCTGAGTTTTAAATAATTGAGGACAGGAGGAAAAAAGGAGGATAGAAACTGAGTTAGAGCATCTAGTTGAAAAGGATATTGCAGTGATCCATCAAGAAATGATTATGGGTTAGACCAGAGTTTTAGAACTGGAGGTGATGAGAGCTGGTTAGGTTTTGTATGAATTTTAAAGAGCCACTAGATTTTAGTTATAAACTAGATGTGGAGTATGAAAGATAAAGTGTGATTTCTACGTTGTTTGCCTGGAAACGTTTCCAGCTGTTGAAATTTTGTGTTTACTGAGAAGAGAAAACATTAATATTTTTAATAGAAAGGACAAAAGAATATCAGGTTTAGTACCGCATTATCCTGTATATGTTTTGATGTCTAGAATTGCAGGTCTTTGTTCATTAAATGTCAGTAGTGTCCCCCAATTAAGAAAATAAAAATGCTTTTTTATTTGTCTAAATGTCCTGTAAAAGGAAACAATATACCTTTCTTGTTAAGAATTGGTGCTCTACTTTGCACAAAATATAGTTGCTAAACTGCTGAGTGAAACAGCACAATTTTATCCAGAGTAACATTAAAAGTTTCAGGAATTTTATGGCTAGCAAGATCTATAATAATATCCTCAATTTTGCATTTCAGCTTTGACATTTCTTTTATATAGTCCATAAAATCAGCATGTTATTTTCACATATAACTATTCCATCTTTAAAATGGGAATGGCATTTTCTGAGTAGCTTTCAAGATATTGATGCTGTGAGGATGAGGATGTAGGTCATATACTTGAACGCTTTGAAAAATAAGACATTACCTAACCCTTATGAATAATTATTCTGAGACAGAAGTAGAAAATATACTGGAATATAGAAAAGAAGAAAAATGTAGAGAGAGAAGTAAATTTTATTAAATTCATAAAAGTTTTCTTTTCTCCGTAGACTAGCTCCAGTACAAAAATTAATAGTCTCTCTGGTCTTTTGGAAGTAAAATATTGGCATCATACACACTGGAAATTTTAGCAACTACATAGGCTCAAAGGGTATCTGTTGCAGTTTGCTAAATGAGTTTTGACAAAACCTAGGTAAGCATCTTGTGTACCTCTTCAAATAATTTTAAGAGCTCAACAAAAGAGAATTTGCATACTCTTGACCCCAAGGTGCCATAATAATCACCATTCTAATATAAGTTGGACACCTGTTGGGTTGTGCATTGTAATTTAACAGCTGTGATGTTCACTTATGTAAAAAATAATTTCTCTGTTATTACGAAATGTAGCAAAATTGGGACTTTTTAGTATGACAAGGTAAATCTGTATGAAGAACCACTGATTTACAGATCTTCTACCTCCCAACTAAGAAGCCTCCATACAGGATGTCTGCTAGAATTGACTTCTAGTCCTCAGAGCCAGAGAAAGATCTTTATGGCCATTAAACTGGATTGACACACGCTGCCTTGAAACGATGGCAGGGGTTTCTCCTGAGCAATTGTAAATTACAATATAGGTAGAAGTGCGCACTCTTATACAAGAATATCATGCCCCAAACCTCCCCCTGTATTTACCTAACACATATGTAGGTTATTTAAAAAATTCCAAGATGTAATCCAAGTAGTGAAATACTTCTCCCAACCAATTGTGGAACATTTTCTGTGCTATTTCTGTGATGGAGAACCACAGCAAAGGTTGTTTCAGAGCAACGTCAGAGAAAAGGGGTTGTGTAAACTGTACCCCAACACTTTGGCTTCAATTTTAGTGCATTTTGACAGCTCAAATGCAAAGACTCACTGCTGGTAAGTCCTATTGCTTCTGTCAGTGAATGATGTTGAAGTCCTCATGCAGTTATATGTTATTTTGATATTTCCTCATTACCCCTTAATTATTCCCTGAAATTTGGCACTAAAAGAACTACATCCAGGACCAATTAATTCACTTAGAGATTTTCTTCAAATGCACTGTACTGTATTTATTATGACAAGATGTACAAATCAAAATAATCATTAAAAATTGCCTTGATTTACATATTAGATAAGCTGAAGTGTAGCTTTAATAGTCCTGAAGTATAACATTATATCTGACTATTTGTATCAGTGACTTGTGGTTTTTGTATCCATGTCTCTGATTTCTGGATAGCACAGCTACATCTTTTGAACACTGACCTAGTGAGCTCTATTTCTGAGCTACGTCTTTTGAATACTGAACTACTTTCTTCCTAAAATTTGTAAAGATATCCCGGCATTGTCTTTGGGATTCCTTCCTTTATGAAGACAGTTCATTGCAATTTTTTTGTTTTGTTGTTTTTGCCCTTTGTGCCATGACTAGCAAAAGCAGATACACCTTCTGGAATCTTATTCAATAACAGACAAGCATGTTGGTTCCAATTTCTGTTTTCTATTATGCAAATGTCTCACCTTCTGTATTAGCAAAGTGTGTTTTTATATGAAAACCTTCATCTTTTCCAGATGAGGAAACTATCTGAAGAGTTTAATTTACTTCATTCCAGAACACATAGCTGCAATTACATTATTCTTGATAGAGATCCTTGCCCAAGGAGCGTGTGGGTGAGTGTTGGGAGAGTGCTTGTTGGGGGCCAAACACTGTGGTAATGTGGAGTATTATTTGATTAAGACCTGTAACTTTCTGAATCTTCTTAGTAATTAATGGAAACACTTTAAAACTATCATTCTATAACTGAAATTCAAAAGAAAAGAGGACTAAATCCTATAACTTATTGTCAGTGGGGAGAGATTTGCCTCCCAAACTAGTCACTATTAGAATGTGGAATAAGGAGTAACAGTAGGTTAAAGATGAAGAAAATAGTAGGAATGAAAATGGTATGACAATATTAAATGAAATATACCATAAAGCTACATATTCTAGGGAAGAAAACAGAGAATGAAATAGATCAAGCAAAATGAAACTTGGCAACATTATACATAGCTTTTCAAAATTTCTGAGTGAGAGGAGACATTTTTAAGTACAAGTATAATAATCTTTCCTGATGTTACATGTGGCAGAAATGCTGTTATTTTTAAAAATCACTAATAGGTTTTCTAACAATTGGAAATAGGGACTCATTTTAAAATTAGGCATTTTAATATTTTATGATTTCCTGTGTTAGTAGTACATAGGTTTTACTATTTTATTTGATTCCCTAAATATCTGCAGACTAAAATATGATATACTTTTCCAATTGAGGTGTGTGAAGTCTCATCTAGATAGCCAGTGACCCATTTAATAACTATGTATTGAGTCATTTGCTAAGTGTTAAACACTATTAAAATTGCAAAGGTGAGTCAATCATAGATCCCACAGGAAGAAATTTACAGTCAATAGAGACAACAGGATAATGGAGATTAATAGAAAGATGAGACGACTAGTTAAGTTATAATAATTTGAAATCCACAATCTCTCTACAAAAGGCATTGGGAGGGCTTACTGCATGACAAGCATAATGAGTGTAAATGAGAAATAGAAAATATGGAGCAAGGAAATGAAATATGCATACGCTAACCATGAAGACAAATACAGTTTCTGCACTTAAACTACAAGGATGACACTGAACTTCCTGGAAGCCAAAATAAATTAAGTCACAAAATTATGTAACTTTATAAACATAACAATTTCTCCGAAAGAAGCAAAATTTCTAAATGGCTGTATTATTCAGCATTTAACTACTCTACTTGAAGAAAAAGTTTAGTTCTGCTCACTGTTTCAAGCGTTGCAGCCCATGGGTGGCACACACATAATGATGGAAGGATGTGGTGGGCAAAGCTGGTCACATCCTGCTGGTTGATAAGAAGGGAAAGGGACTAGCACTGGAGATGTAGCCAAGTACTAGATGTAGTACTCAAAATTACACTTCCATGATCCACACAGACACACCTGAAGGGTGCTGTGTTAACCAGCTAGGTGTCTCATACTCCAGGAAGGTTGGCAATCATGATTAACTGTCATAATGGCTAAATTCAGTCATTGCAAGTACAATAAAAAATTAATATATTTCAAGATAAATGCAAAACTTACCTGAAGATTATTTTTTAAAAAATAAAAGCTGAAAGTGCAATATGTGAAGGTAACATTGTGAAGAGAATTCTACAAAAGTCAACGCTAAAGTTGTTGAAACGCAGTTTGTATGGTCTCAACAAAAATAGAGACCTTACAGCAATGATTGCAAGACACTGGTATATGGATTGGTGATTATCTGTGCTTCTTGTTTTATTGCTACATGGCAAATGGGAGATATGGAAGGCATTTACTAAGTTTCAATGGAACTTGGGCTGGGGATATAGCTCAGTGGCATAAGTGCCTGCCTGGTAAGTGCAAGGTCCTAAGTTTGATCCCTGGTATCACAGAAAAAAAAATGAATGAAACTTAAAATAAGTTAATGATCCCTTTTATTTAAAAAATGTACTCTTACCTTTTTAGGTATTATTTTCTTTCTTATTTTAGATCACTTGCACATGTGTAGTACATAATGTTTACATTACCTGCAGGAAGTTGATAAACATACATAACACATTTTTCCAACCCTTCTCATTTTCCTTCCTCCTATCTCCACTCGTCTCTTCACGTCCTTCCTTTTTTGGTACCTGTTTGTAGTATATAATATTTACATTGTTAATGTGGAGTTGATGCATGTACATAACACATCCTAATTCCTTTTTCTCATTTCTTATGTTTTCCCTTCCTTCCCCTCCCCTATCCCTTTGTCCCATTCCCCTTTGAGAATGATCTATCTCCTTAACTGTTATTGTCTGTTTTTATTTTCTCTTCACTTTTACTGTGATTTTCTCAAACTTAATCTTTTTTATAACAGCATAGTGCTCTATTGTCTGTAAATACAAATATTTTTGTTATGTATTCATTAGTTGATGGACATAAGTGCTGCTTCAAATGTTTAACTATTAAGAATTGTGCTGCTATAAACGTGGGTGTGGATGTATCACTGCAATAAGATGTCTTTAGCTCATTCAGGAAGATATATAGAAGCAGTAGAGCTTGGTCAAATGTAATTTGTAGTTTTAGTGCTTTGAGGAAACTCCATACTGACTTCCATAGCAGTTGTACTAGTTCATACTTTTGCCAACAATATAGAGGGGTTTCTTTTCCCCGCAGCCTCTCCAGCGTTTGTTCCTGTTTGATTTTTTACATTAGCCATTCTTTCTGCTGTAAAATGGAATCTCAGTGTTGTTTTAACTTGCACTTCTCTGATGGCCGGTGAGCATTTCTTCATGTATTTCTTGGCCACTTGTACTTCCTCTTCTGTAACATGTCTATTCATTTTACTTGCACATTTTTTGATTGGGTCTTTTATCTTGGTGGTCTAGCTTTTTACAAGTTCTTTATGTATTCTGGAAAAGAGTTCTCTGAGGGATAGTTGAAAAAATATTTTTCCTATTTTGTAGTTTGACATTTTACCCTGTTGATTTATTTTTTCTCTGTAGCAGCTTTTAATTTAAAATTTATCCCATTTGCTGTCTCAGAATTGTTTCCTGTGCAATTGGGTTTCTATTCAGAAGGTCTTGCCATGTCTTTGGCTTTAAGAGTTTGCCTGTCTTATCTTCCAGCAGTTTACATGTTTCTGGTTTACCATTTAGTTCTTTGATTCATATTGATTTTATCTTAATAAATGGTAAGAGATATGGGTCTGGATTCAATCTTTTCCATGTACATAGTCAGTTTTCCCAACTCAATTTACTAAAGGTGTTCCAGTGTATATTTTTGGTTCCTTTGTCAAAGATCAAATATTTAAATGTGCTTAGGATTGTTTCTGCATCCTCTTATCTGTTTTTTTTTTTTTACCCTCATGTCTGTTTTATTGTTGGTAGCATAATGATTAGTATTTTTCATAGAAGCTTTGTCATATAACTTCAGGTCCAGGATTTTGATACCTCCCTTTTCTTTTTTTTACACAGGATTGTTTGTATAATGAAACAATCAAGGTTCTCTTTTGATTACATATTCATTTTAAAATTGTTTTTCCAGTTTGTGAAGAAGGCTATTGGTAGTTTGATTGGGATTGCATTGAATCTATATATGAGTTTTGGAAGTATAAGAATTTTAACTATATTTTTCTGCCTGTCCAAGAGGGGCATATACTTTTCCATTTTCTGATGTCCTCTTCAAATTCCGCTTGTTTTTGAGAACTGTAGTTTTCATTGTACAGTTATTTTACTTCCTTAGTTAGTTTAACTGCTAAGTATTTAAATTTTATGGTGTTATTGTGAATGGTATATTTTGTTAATTTATTTCTCAAAGAGTTCATTACTAGTGTATAGAAACACTGTTGATTTTTGTGTTGATTTTGTATTCTGCTACAGTAGTGAATTTGTTTATTGATTATAAGTCTTTTATGGTGAATATTTTTGGATCTACTATGTAGAGCATTATATCATCTGCAAATAATGATAATTTCATTTACTCCTTTCTTTAAAATGTCCCTTTAATTTTTTATTGACCTTGCTAATGTTTCAATACTATGTTAAACTGGATGGAAGGAGAGAATATTCTTGTATTGTTTCTGATTTCAGAGAGGAACTTTCAGTTTTTTCCCCTTCAAGATGATGTTCAAAGTAGGTTTGTCATAAGTGAATTTTATCAGCTTGAGATGCAGTCATTTTATACCTATTTTATTCAGTATTTTTTATCATGAATGAATGTTGGCATTTTTCAAAGGCCTTTTCCCCATCTATTGATATGATCATGTTAATTTTGTCTCTTGTCATATGTATGTGATATATTACATTTATTGGTTTGTGCATGTTCAATGATTTTTTAACCACTGGAGTTAAGTCTATTTGATCATCATGTATGATACTTTTTGCTAATTCATCTAACTCTCTGTGGAACTACCTTATTAAGAATATTTCCATTCATATTCACTAAGGAGATTGGTCTATAATTTTCTGTTTTGGTTGGATTTTTATCCAGTTTTGGAGTTGTGGTAATGGTAGCTTCAAGAAATAAATTTGTGAGTAGCCTTTTCCGTCCAATTTAATTATAAACTTCAGAAGCATTGGTTTAGAATGTCTTTGAAATTTTGTAGAATTGAACAGTGAACTTGTCCAAACATAAGCTTTTATTAATTGGTTGGTTATTTATTACTGGTTCAATTTCATTGTCAATTGTTAGCTTTTTTCAGGTTTTTATATCTTCTTAGTTAAATTTTTAAAATTTGTATTTATGTAGAAATATATGTATATCTTCTTAATTCTCTAATTCATTGACATACAGGTTGGTGAAGCAGTTGTTAAAAATGTTATTTCAGCAGTTTCACTGCAATACCACATTTTATATATATAATTGCATCGATTTGGGTCTTTTGTCCCTTTTTGCTTAAATAGGCTAAGGCTTTGTCTATTTTGTTTATTTTTTCAAAGAACCACCTCTTATATTCATTGAGCCTTGCATTTTTTGGACTCAATTTCATTGATTTGGGGTCTCATAATTGTAATTTCTTTCCTTGCACTAGCTTAGACATTGGCTATTTCTTATTTTTCTACACCCTGAGGTACATCATTAGGTTATTTATTTGGGCTTACTCCATTTTTCTGATGTGAGGACTGACAGCTATAATTTTACCTCTTAGAAGTGCTTTCACTGTGTCCTGTGGATTCTGATATGTTTAACCAGCATTATTATTAACATCTAGAGACTGTTCTCTTCCTTGATTTCTTCTGTAATCTAATGTTTTGTTAAGAGTGTATGGTTTTGTTTCCATGTGTTTGCATAATTTCTGTTTTATTTTATTGTTGATTTGTAACTTCCTTGTACTATGGTCTGATAATATGCATGATACAATTTCAATCCTCTTGCATTTACTTTATGATGTATAGGTAGCATATGGTCTATTTGGGAGAAAGTCTCATGTGCTACTGACAAGAATGTGTATTCCCTTTTGCATGGAACACTTTATCGATATCTATTAAGTTTGTTGGTTCAAAGGTTTTATTGAACTCTATTAATTCTTTGTTGATATTTTGTCTAGTTGACCTTCCTGTGATAGATGGTACAGATGTCCCTCACCATAATTCTCTTTATGCCTATCTGATATTTTATGTTTAGTAATATTTGTTTTCTGAACTTGGGTAACCTTCAATTCGGTGCATATATAAATAATTGTTGCCTCTTTCTATTGGACTATTCCCTTACCCAAGTGTAGTGACCTTCTTTCCCTCTTTTGATCAGTTTTGACTTGAATTCCACTTTGTCTGTATGTAAGGTACCCACTACTGAGATTTTTTGGAGGGTTCTTGTACTGTTTCCATTGTTGGATTTTTAGTGTGCATTTCTTTTAGGATTAAATGTGTTACCTGTGTATAGAATATTGTTGGATATTGTTTGTTGACTCATCTTGTCAGTCTGGGTCTTTTGATTGTAGAATTGAAGCAAATTATGTTGAGCATTATTACTAATATGTATTAACATACTCTTGCCATCACCTCAGTTTCTTGTTGGTGATTCACTGTCTTTGTACTTAAAGGCTCAACCTACCTGATATGTTCCTTATGTCAGATTTCATTATCTTTGTTAACTTCTTTGTCTCTTTCTATAATGGCCTTGATAATTTTTTTGAGCAATGGTTTTGAGTTTGTGAATTTCTTTAGATAATCTTTAACATGAAATTATATTATTTTTCCCTGAGTTTTGAAAGATATTTTGCAGGGTATGTCAGCCTAGATTGGAAATTCTTTTCCTTTAGAGCTTGAAACATTTGAAGTCTGCTGTAATTCAAATGAATTTTATGTTATAAATAATTTGTTATTTTTCTCTAACTGCTTTTAGAAGTTTGTTATTTTTATTGGAGTTTTGGGAATTTGATTAGGATGTACTGTGGACAGTTTCTTTTCTGATCTTGGCTATGTGAAGTTCTACATTCCTCACTAAGCTGTGTGTTAAATCTTTTACCTTGGTTGCAAAGTTGTCAGTTATGCCATTTGTGCTACCTTCTGACCTTTCATTAATATCCAATTAATTGTAGTATTATTTGAATCATCTCTAAGCTTTTGGATCCATTTTTTATATTCCTTTGTTTTAAAAATCTCACATTAATTGATCATTGGCAATACTCCCATCTTCTAGTTTCTACACTGTATCTTCATATTGGTCACTTCTGCTGCCTATATTTTCAATGGAATATTTAATATTCTGAATTTCTGAAGCCTTTTATGAACTCTTTTTGTTAGTCATGTCTACTCTATAACATTTTGTTTAGCTCTTCTACATTTTTATTAGTGTCTTCTTCATACCCATTTAAAATTTCTTTTTAATTGGTCCAATATCTTGTTACTTATTTTCTCTGTGATCTTGTCATTTGCCTTATTGAACTGTTTAGGTATCCCCACTGATATCATTTTGAGTAATGCCAGAATTAGGCTTTTGATTTCCATTTCCACAAATTTTATGCCTTATGAATCAGTTTTGTGGGAGTTTGTAAATTTTAGAGATATTTAGTTGGCTTGTCTTCTCATATTTCTATTTTTGTTTGTCTTTGCTTTTTGTTGAGGCATGTGGATTTACTGTTTTGGAAAGTTTTATTTGTAGTATGGAGATATCTTTTGTTATTATCTACTTTTCAGGGATATCCTCTGGGCATGGGTAACTACTGACCTTTGCTTTGTTCCAGGATACAGCCATGTCGGTTTACTTGAGATGAGAGATTACAGCATGTTTGATAGGTATCCAGTTCTCTCAGGATAGAGCATAGCACTTTTAATGACCTATAGGCAATCTGGATATTGGCATCTAAAGTAAATCAATCAAAAGTGACAGTTATGACACTTTGGCTATAGTAATAAAATTGGCATCTTTTACAACATCAAATGTAAACAGAGCAGGGAAAACCATAAGGACCAATATTGTACCACACTTGTCCATAAAAAATAGTTCTATAATTATAGTATGAATATAAAAACAAAAAAAATATTGACCTTCTATTGATGAAAATAAATATCTACTAAGGGAACAACTTTATCTCTTTACTAAAAATAGCACATTATTCAAACACCATTGCATAAAGTTAACTATTTATCTAGCAATTCATGATGCTTTCACATTATACTAGTAAAGGTGGAGATGATGGGGATCCAGAGAATGAAAAACAAAATGTTTGAAGAATTAATTGATGCAATATGAGATAAAGGTAAGAAATATAAGGTAGGATATTTTATTAAGGAATGAAAGAAATTAATATTGGTAGAGATCAGGTGCTAGAAAGAACAAACAAGAAAAAGAAGAAAAAAGATAAACAGCAAAAACAGGAGATAAAAGCAAGGAGAAAGAAGAGCAAAAAATTTGGAAGAGAAAAGATAAAAGGCCAAAATAGAAACTAAACAAAGAGAAAAAGATCAGAGAACACGTATAAAAAAACTGATGCAGAAAAGATGAAAACTGTACAAGTCAAGCAAAGGTTGAGTCAAAGTAAATATTCTTGTGCTATTTACTGAGTGACTTCTTTATGTGATCTGAAGTCTTAGTATCCTGCCAGACATGATTTTCTATGCCTAACTTTATACCCTAGGGGTCTTTGATATGCCTTCTTTACACTAGAGACTCTTCTTTCCCCCTAGACTATGTTTATCATTCATGCCAATGTGTGTCCTATCTTCCATTGGTAGACTGGAAATGTGACCAGACCTCTGTTATCTGCTGTATGTAGGTTGAAAGGCAAGAGTTCAGATTGGCTCTTAGACTTAATGTCCACAGTGTGAGGTCTGGCTGCTCTCTTCCATTTCCAGATGTTGTCTTCTTCCATGGCTAGGTCATTCAGTTAGTCTTTGCCTGTACTGCCTGTGCTGTGCTCCCTGGGGGCAGGGTGTCACTTCATTCCTCTGTAGCAGGTTTGCTCTATCATGTGGTGGCAACATTCCTCCAGTGTGGGTATGTTCTCTCACATGGAGAAGGGAGGGCCAGTCCAGGTCAACTGTCTCACATGGGGTACACTGTGGGTATGCTCTCTGATGTGTTGGAGGTACCCTTCTGGGTATGCTCTGTCACAGAGAATTGGCACCACTCCAGGTCTGCTCTCACATGGCAGAGGGTACTGTTCCTTCAATTTGGGTGTGCTCTCTGCTGTGGGGGCAGCTACTGCTCCCATTGCACCTGATTTTTTTTTAATATATAACAGGGGAGAGCGAGAACGCAGTCCCCCACTACCACAAATTATGCAGTCGAGTTTCCCACATTTGGAGAAATCGCAGGGGTCAGCACATCCAGAGTGCAAAGGATAAGCCTCGCCCTGGGAAAACCACCTTCGTGATCATGGTATCTCCCCTGCCAGGTAAGTATCTGATTTTGGTATTAAATGTCTTTGTTAAAAAAAAAAAAACTAATGTTGATAGTAGAGTCATATTAACAATAATACCTGGAATAGTGAAATACAAACTTGATAACCAAATATTGGTCATTTATTTGTGTTTTGTTTTAATTTTGTGAATCTGGCAGTATAGAAATACATACGAGAATGTTCAAATGGGTAAGGACTACTTACTCTTCTGCACTGGACACATAGTAGGTTATGTACATTTTCATTTTAAAAAGACAAGAGCAAAAACAAAATCTATGGTTTCCGGCTCACAGAAATTATGACAGAATTATAGTCAGGCTTTTCTTATATATTAGAAGCACCTTTTTCATTAGCAAATGGAGTTGGAAAAGTCTGTATAATAAATTTTTGGCAAGAGATGAATTTCCTGTGAAAATATCTTCTCTGGAAATTATCAAATATTATAACACCTTTAAACCAGTTTTCCCCTGGCCTCTGATTTAAACTTGGACTCTAACTATCCCTTAACATCATATCTGAAGTCAATTTTCCCCGTGAGAATTAATTTCAGACTTATCATCTATAGACCAATATTTACTGCATTCCACGCATTGATTCAAACATCCTTAGTCATTCGAGAAATGCAAATAGAAACAACATCGAGATTTCATCTCACCCCAGTAAGACTGGCCAGTATGAAAAAGTCATCCAATAACAGATGCTGGCGAGGCTGTGGAGAAATAGGGACTCTATTACACTGCTGGTGGGAATGCAGACTGGTGCAACCATTGTGGAGAGCCGTTTGGAGATTTCTCCGCA
>PVLD010029817.1:0-17595 GCA_004027595.1 Dinomys branickii
TTTATGTTTCTAAAATAAAAAAAAAAAAAAAAAAAACAAAGTGTACGCCATTCTGGAGAACCTCAGAAATTTCTGGGACTGCAGGCTCTAACCACACAGGAAACATATAACAAAAGCTCACAATCACCTCTTTTCCCCAGAGATGTCAGTCACTGCAAAGGAAAACGAGGCGACAGCTCTAGACAGACATTACGCTGGCCCACAAAGGACAAGAACATGGCAGTGGAAAACAGGAAAGAGTAGAGGAAGAAGGCCAGATACCGTCACCCCGGGGTGAGGTCATTAGAACGATGTTGAGAAGCAGAATAAAGTATAACTAAGAACGGAAGTGTTTTCTCCTCAGCACTGTACATGTTTGGTGTCTTGTAGTCCAATGCTCGGCCCTGAGCACAGTTCTATCCCCTTGTCCTGCTGAGCAAGCCAGTCTGTCTGACTAGGGTGCTGCTCTCTATAATACAAAATACAGAGAGACACTACAAATCTGAGCCAGGCCCAAACCAGAAAACAAAACTCCAAGGAGTGCTCTTTCACCCAAACAGTATAGCTGTTCAGTTCCTTCTGAAAACCCCATTAAACACCTCTCCATACAGAAAACTAATACATATCATATTCTACAGAAACCCTTGACAAAATGTTGACTGAATGAGACCACACAGGCTGCTTGAGTTACATCAACCCAAAGGCAGCTGGAAATAAAAGCCACTGGAAACGGACAGAATACACCTCATCTAGCAAACATTATCACTACACCTTGGCCCCTTTAAAAGAGCTCAACACAGTTACAGTGACCTGTAGTTGGTAAAACTTACATAACACATAGCAGATTTCACAAGAAAATATTGAAGATCTTGTGTACTCTATTGAACCCGGTGCACTGAAAATCACCGGCTATTTACACGTGGATCCCTGCTGCTGACAACAGTCACTGGCTGCTCCTGTCCAGGAGGTTTACCTGTGACCCACTTTCACATTAAGCCCAGTATCGCATCCACTAGTATCCAAACAGCATAAAATTAAAAAATCAAAGTAAGTTTTCCACTGAATGTTTATCACTTGTTTCTATATTTCAGTACTGAAGATTGAATTCAGGGCTTTGTGGACGTTACTTATCGAGGACCCAGCCAAGATCCCCAGCTGCCTGTATGAGGAGTTCTAGCAAGGATGAAATAAAAAAGATAAATTTAGTAAAACATGAAGAGGGACTGGGAGGTCAATGCTTTGGGGTGGGCAGACAAAGACTCCAAGCTAGTTACTATTTATCAGTCAGTGTAGGGGAGCAGGTGGGTAGGGTGCTTTTTCCTGGAACAGCATTGAGGCAGTGGAAGAACGGGCAAGTTTAACATCGCAGAGGAAAGAAGCCAGGTCCATCCCTGTACCTGGGCACCAACCTCACTGATGAGAGGAAGGTGATTTCTGCATTCGAAAGCCAGCCCAGGAGGAAGGCAGGGCAAGGAGTGCCTAGCACAGGTACTAGACACTAGTCAATTCACAGTCTGTGGTCCCCAACAGTTACCCAGGTTCCTTTAGATTGTAGACACAGCCCCACTAGTTTTATTTTGTGCTGTATGGTTCTTGCTCCATTGTCCAGCCTGGCCATGCAGTCTTCCTGCCTCAGTGTTCTGAGAGGCTGAGGTGAAAGGTGGGTGCCACTAGGCCTCACTAAAATTTCATTTAACCAAACGCTGTAACTGCCGTTAAAAGTAGTGACTTAAGGACCTACATCATAGCCAGGCATGGTAGTCCATGCGTATCATCTAACCACTCCAGGAGGCTAAGACAATATTGAAAATTCACTCCAAGGTGGGTACAGTGGCACATGCATTGAATCCCAGCAGCACTTCTCAGGAAGCTGAGGCAGGAAGATCTCTCAGAGTTTGGTGCTAGTGTGGGCTACATAGTGAGTTCAAGGTCAGCCTGAAACACAGTGAGATCTCATCTCAAAAAACAAACAAACCAGGCATGGAGGTGCACACGTAGAATCCCAGCACTTGGGAGGCTGAGGTAGGAGGACCGCTGAGTTCGAGGCCCGCCTATACTATATAGTAAGATTCTGTCTCAAGAAACAAACAAAAATGAGTGGGTTAAATGACCAGCAGTAATGGAAGACATGTGTGTCTTCCTTAAGGCCTGTGATCTCTGACCCACTCTCAGATTAAGCCCAGTATCCAATGCCTCTATTGTCACAAGAAGAACGCTCCAAGCTCAGGTGACGGCCTCTGTTGTACATTCCAGCTTTCCAACTTCACCATCCCCTTGTCTTCCGTGTTCTCTCCTCCTGTTGGTCCCTCTACAGAGAAAGTTACTTCATCTCTAACCATTTACACGTCTGTAAACCTCACATGTAGTGCTTTACCCCTGAGTACTCTTTTTTTTTTTTTGAGACAGGGTCTTGCTATGCAGTTCAGGCTGTCCCAGAGCTCACTTTGTAGCCCAGACTGGCCTCCAATTTGCAATGATTCTCCTGCCTCGGCCTACCAAGTGCTGGGATTATAGGCATGTGCCACCACGCCCGGCTCTGAGTATTCTTTTAACACACACTCCACCTCCATTAGCATTTCAACTCTTAAAATAATGTTGCCAAAGAATCAAAGGACTGCAGCAATTACATAAGATGACACCCCATCCTTCTCCACTGCTATCAAACCCCATGTCCTTGTAAATGTCCAAGCTCAGTGAGGTTCATACTGTGCATTTAACTGGCATGCCTACCAGATGTGGTGGCCAAGGCTTGGAGTCTCAGCCCTTACTGATGGGTGTGGCAGTGCACAGCTGTAACACTGGTGCTCCGAAGGCTGAGGCAGGAGGATCACTGTGAGTTCAAGACCAGCCTGGGCTACAAAGTGAGTTCAAGGCCAGCCTGAACGGCATAGCTAGACCCTGTCTCAGAAAGACAAAAAAATAATGATAACAAAAAATAAATAAGTAAGTAACAAAGCAACACGAAGGACAGCCCCTTCCGGTAGCAGACAGCAGGAACACTTTCTCCTGCCCCTGTTAGTACATTAGCCTCTGTTCCATTTTTCTCAGCATTCTACACTCCATGGTGAGCCCTCACTTAAAGGGTCTTGTTGTTAGTAGATGGAGGTGTGCCACATAAGTAATTAACATGATTTTTTTTTCATTTCTATGTATGTAATACAGTTCACTGCATGCTTGGCAAACAACGCACCACCAAGTAACATCACCAGCCATGTCAAACCTTCCTTTGGTTTCTCATAATATCTCTAATCACCCATCGTGAGTGTGGCAATGTGGGGTCATATTAAAAATTTAGAAACTCACTGTCATCGTGAAGGAGCATTGGCCCAGTGAGTTAAACTGTGGGCTTGAGGTCTGGGAAGCAGCACGGCTACGGGCTCCCCAGCTCAACTCCTCCCCACACAAGGTCTCCCCACCACTTTCTCTGTGCACAGGTTAGAACATGGCTGTGGGCTGAGGCAGCCTGAGACAGCACTCAGGGCTGGGGGGGGGGGTGGTCCTGTGCAGAGACACTTGCTGGGAACCTGGCCCATCCAGCACAGGAAGGGGAGAGGCTTCGGTGCTAGACCAGGAAGAACATGCTCCGGTCGGCCATAGCGCGTTTCTATCTCTTCCACCCGGACCCTCGTTCCATCCCAACCCATCTGCGGGTACCCGTCCTGCCCAATTACCATAGTGTAGCTGGACGGTCTCACGGGGTCTTTGTCAGGCAGCCTGCGGTCGGTAGAATTCCCAAAGCGAAGCAGTCCAGCCAGGAGGCTTGACTCACAACAACATGCTCGGATCCGGACATTGGCGCCAGGAAAAAAAATCTCCCTTCGGTCCGACTGATTGGACAGTTTTTACAGCCCGCCCCCTCGACACTGATTTCATTGCCTCCACGGGCTGTCCTCTGAGTTGAGTGACAGCAGAAGCAAATCCCTACCAGTAGGCAGAGCTCTATCGGAAGATTGCGATCCAGAAAACTATCCCCACCTGCTTTTTTTTTTTTTTTTGTCTTTTTGAGACAGGGTCTTGCTGTGCAGTTCAGGCTGGCCTTGAACTCACTCTGTAGCCCAGGTTGGTCTTGAACTCACAAAGATCGTCCTGCCTCAGCCTTCCAAGTGCTGGGATACGCGTATGCCACCATGTCTGGCTCGCCTGCCTTTAAACAGAGTTTTTTGGTTTTTCTTGTTGTTGTTGTTTTGAGACAGGGTCGTCCTATGTAGTCCAGGCTGGCCTTGAGCTTACTTTGTGGTGCAGGATGGTCTTGAGCTCTCGATGATCCTCCCGCCTCCGCCTCCCAAGTGCTGGGAATACAGGTGTGCACCACCACACCTGGCTAAATAGAGTTTATTCCTGGCTTTGCAGAGCCTTTTCTCCTGACAGTGTTTCAGCACGTAGTTCAGTCTGCTCTGTAACTCATTATGTAACCCAAATAAGCCTTGACCTGTCTGTGACTCTCCCTCAGTCTGCTTAGTGCTGGGATTACTGGCAGGCACTACTGAATCTGGTACCATCTTCTTACTAGGCTCAGTGGACTCTTCCAGCGATCTGCTCCTTAGAGTGGGCACAAGTGTGCTAATACATCGTGAATCCGAGGCCAGGGTACCACGGAATAAGGGGAGGGCCTGAGGCTGTGAGATGTGCGAGTTTACAATAAATTAGTTGCGCTTCACGAAGAAGAGTTTTTCACACTGTGTCTCTCAATCTACTCATTTTAAGTGAAGAAAATAAATATATGCCGAAAAGGAATGCAATTTTTTTTTTTTTTTTAAGGAATGCAATTTTTGAACAAATGCATTTCTTGGTGATCAAGCAGGGCAACTTAAAGACTTCAGATGGCTGTAAGTTTCCTATTCCTGTGCTTCCTTCTATACAAGCGGAAACTCCATCTTTCAATGCACTGGTACTCATTGAAGGAAAAAATTACCTGGAGTCCTGTGATACTCTTACTGTGGTGTCTTGGGCATGAGAGGTGCGGGGAGGAATATAGTAACGCATTTTCTGGTGTGTCTGGTGGAGGCGTCTGGACCTGTAACAGTAGGGATCATGTCTTCTCCCTCTCACGCTGCCTCTGCTCATTCTTTTGCTCTGTGCTCCTTGCTTCTCAGATGGTAATTACCTTTCTTTCTTCATCTCCTCCCGCTTTGACATTTCTCCTCCGGAGTCAAGGAACAACTGACTTCAATCTCTGAAACCATGAGCTGAAATACATCTTTTTTCTTAAGTTCTTTATGTGAGGTGTTTCATGCCTACTCTAAGAAAGTAATAAAATTTATAGCCGGGATCTGAACAAAATAAGCTGCCAAATGCATCGGTCCCTTCGTTGCTGAGAGGGAAAGATTTATATGATCTGAAGAGAAACCTGAGTATAAACCTCTTACTTTAGAAGACTGTACAAGTGATTTTTCTCTATACCTCCTCTACATAGAGTTTCTGTATACGAACATATTTCAGTCTGACACCAGTAACTCTCTGCTTATAAAACCACTTTCCAGGGAAAAGCCCAGGTCAGCCAATGAGAACCTCTGAAAGTGCAAAACCCTCGATAATATTTTCACCTGTACTACCAACTTTCCACTGCTCTACACCTTAAGGTTGTCAACAGTCCTGGACTGGAGCAGTTTCAAATAAATGAGTGGCTGGTAGCAACACACTGAAAAGCCTGCAGCCCGAGATGCACCGGCTGGTAGCAACACACTAAAAAGTCTGCAGGCCAAGATGCACCGGCTGGTAGCAACACACTAAAAAGGCTGCAGGCCAAGATGCACCCAGGAGATGACCACGGCCTTTCCGCTTCAGGTTCAAGATATGTCTCAGCTTCAAGTCACTGAACTTAAGACTGCTTCACATTACAGCTTATGCATGTGTCTTATACTAGCATTGAGGTGTTGTATGACATAAATATACTCAAATGAGTTATTTGAATTTGTTTTTTTTCCTTTTTGAGACAGGGTGTCGCTATGCAGTTGAGGTTGGCCTTGAGCTCACTTTGCAGCCAAGGCTGGCCTCGAACTTTCGGCAATCCTCCTGCCTCAGCCTCCCAAGAGCTGGGATTACAGGTGTGCGCCACCATGCCCAGCTAAATTTTTTTAATGGGAAATTGAAATCAGGACCTTGTACTTGCCAGGCAGGTGCTGTGCTGCTGAGCTATATCCTCAGTCCTATATATGGATTTAAATCATGCAAAAATTGTTGCTTATTGAAAAGCAAAGAGTCAGTGAAACTTATTTCCATATGACAAAATGTGTGGAGGACAACCTAATCAAACATGAATTGTCTGCCTTTTCCTGTGTATTGGTAATTCACTCAGCATTTCAGTCCAATATTGTCAATAAATACTCTGCAGCTAGGGAATTGTATACTCTTTACCTCTATGGAACAGTCTCTTGATTCTCTCACAGCACTATGCAGCCATTTAATTCTTTCTCTAGTCAAATCTGAAGCATCCTACAAGTTCCCTTTGCTCTCAAAAAGTGGATTTGACCTAACTTTTAATCCTCTGGAGGCCCAATCACATTCCTCAGTTATTTATTTGAAACTGTGTTCTAGTGAATGTGGTGACAGTTTGGGTGAATTTTAGGGACAAATTTCATGTGGGTGTTCTGCACATATTCTGTTCCTGTTACACCATAGGAACTATGAGAATGCACATAGAATATTATATTGCTGAATCATACTTTAGAAATTTTGACAAAAGGTCTTCTAAGACTCTTGAAAATTTTAAGAGAAAAATCTGTGCTTTGTATCATAGTGAGCTGTTAGAAGCTAGGGAACTGTTTATAGTTTCTTCATGAGGAATTATCTGAAATTCAGAAGAACCCAGGAATGCTTGAAAGATAGAAAATATGAAAATTATTTTTATTTGTTATTGACAAGTTGGACGAAAGGTTGTCACACCTACTGGACCTGTGGAAAGGGGAAAATGTCTTGACACTCAGTTGATAATCACAATATATTAAGCAAAGAAAAATATCCTGTCAATATAACAGAAAATTATTGACTTGTAATGGAAGCTATCTTGTTCACTGTTCTGTAGCATTGCGTTGGTGTCCAGTTACAAGATGCCAGTAAAATCCACTCTCTGTCTATGCCTTGAGAATGAACTCCAGGGTCTATACCTTGAGAATGAACTCCAGGGCTGGGGATATAGCTCAGTGGCATAAGTACCTGCCTGGCAAGTGCAAGGTCCTGAGTTCAATTTCTGGTACCAAAGAAAATAAATAAATAAAGGAGAATGAAGTCCAGACAGCTGACTTAAATGCCTTGACCTAGTAGCTACTTCGGACACCTGAACTAGCTCAATGACAATTCATGGAGAATGGGCTGCTTCCACATCTAAAGGGGCTTGCCATTTTTTCAACTCTACAATACTAACGTGATCGATAATTCTTCCGAAATTATTTGAACTGTGCCATTGTCACCCTGCTCTTTTTGTTCCACTCTTTGTGACCTGCATGGCACAATGTAATTAGGGAAGGTCCAAGAGATGTCTCTGTTTGATGCTCTCAGGTATCACACACAAGCTGGATTGAAGGACTTTTCCACTCATGCTGTGTTCTTTTCTTCTCCTCTGGACATTTTTATGGGCCATTGCCATTCTCTTCTCCAGGACGTTGGGGCTAGGAGAGGATCCATGAGAATTCAGAGATTGCTGACTGATTGTGAGCACAGACCCCTGACACCCTGCAAAGTGTCTCTGCCCAGAGACAGCAGAGCTCCCATACATGGGAAGGATCTCCCAGGCTTAGTGGATACAGAGTTGTCCAGGGCTGCCTGTAATCCCTGGATGACAAGATGGGCAGGTGTGGGTAGGCCTCAGGTGGCCAGTAGTGTGAAGCCTATGTTTTGCCCTGAAGTTAAGATCCCTGGCAGGGACAGGGATATAGCTCCAGTAATGCAGCTCCTGCCTAACAAGTGCAAGATTGTCAGTTTGATTCCTGGTACCTCCCCGCAAAAATACCTAGAAATTTTATGAGAATCAAGCAATATAGACCTCAGAGTAGAAGAGTGGATGCTATTTGTCTCCAGGTAAATTGTTTGCCCATGAGTATCTGCTCAATGCCTCTGCTTCACTGAAAAATAAACTGGATAATATCCCCACATTAGTAAAGAATGTATTTCACTGTCTCTAACATCTGCATCCAAGATATTAATAACCATAGAAACAACATATATATTGCTTTTTCTTATACATGCAAATCTAATAAAACTTCACTGACAAATTTTGTACAGGCAGAAATTATCAATAATACGTACTGTTGAACTAGAATCATAATAACAATATGGTAAAACCACTGTCATCTAAAAACAGTATCCTTTGCAGGGTCTCACCTTATACTTGGAAGTAGCACTGCAAAATGGAACTTTCAAAATTCTGTAGATACTGGCACCAGAATGTAAAGCACATTTTCATTCTCTTAGGCAAGGTGTTGTGCCCCAGGTATGACCACCAACTTTGACTCATTCTTGGGTCTGGACTTTGGCTCACTCACATATCAAAATCAAACACTAGAGTCCCAAGAAGTTGCACAATGAAAGCATGATTTATTACAAGAATCAGAAGAAACTCGTGCAAAGACAAGGGCCCACAGAGCTGGCAGTCCAAAGCTTCTGCAGAAAGGGCTCATTTTATGGAGATTTGGGCAGCTCCCTCCCCTGGGTAACTTTCCTTGTTTTTGGTATCAGGAATTGAAGTCAGGACTTTGTGCCTGCCAGACAGGCTCTTGTGCCACTGAGCTACATCCCCAGACCTCCCCAGGTAACTTACTCTGTTCTTGCAATGGAATTTGATTTTGGATTTCTCCCTGCTGTCCATGACCACAGAAGGCCACTTTGATTGGGCTAGCACTGTGTTCATGAACAGGGAACAGTATTTCCATTTCCTTAGGGCTCAAGGTCACGCCTCAACACCTTTTAAGGCTGGGTTTCCACCTTTCCTTGCCCTATGGCAATTTCAAGGAAGGTTTTTAAAAAATCTTCTCAAAATAAGTTGCCTCCATACCCAGGTGCCCTTCTCTGCTCTAGCCCTGCCTAGGGAATCTGTCTTTGTAAGGGTAGGGAGAAGTCTGGGATTTGGCCAGATAATGTCTATACTTCCATGGTACTGTCTTCCACACTGTCCCTTACTATAAATGACCCCAGCACACCTGTGCATATTGAGATGGTGATTTGAGGCAAATAGCTGTGTCTAGCTCCGGGGATATAGCTTTGAACAAGTCCATTTCCACACCCCTTGGGGTGGGAACATATATGGCCTCCTTGGATTTGCTCTTCAAGGGAAGCTAACATATAAACCTAAGTGGCCGGTAACAGCGGCCTGGTCCTGAGAGGCATGCATCATGGGAACCCCTTGGGAACAGGGACTGACTGTTTCTGGCTGCCTGAACACATGGTCAGGAATCCAGGGATATTTCAACAGCTGCCTGGGACAGATTTGCAACCAGGAATCTCCCCCCTTTCCTGTTCCTGGTATCTGCTGCCTACATATTCTGCTAGTAATGCAGAAAATGTTGGTTAGGAAGCTAATGAGCTCTGCCTCGTTTCCTGCTGGAATGTGCATGCCAGAGATCACCTGTCTCCACAATTTAGACTTTCTTTTGTATCATTAGGTAGCATCCTATTTGGTGAGGTAAAGGCTATCATCATCTGGGGCCATTGAGGACCTGCTGCAGATCATTTTGGGCCGCTGACTGCCATCCACACCATTTGGGTTGAGACAAAAGCCATCATCACTTGTGGCCAGTTGGACATACTTCCAGTCATTCTGTGACACTGGTGTGAGAAAAAATTCAGAGGTAAAAAAATCTCCAAGCATTTCTTTTGCTCTGGAGTCTTTGCTAGGTTGGATTCTCTTCAAAATGGTCTTGTTCACTTTTATTTCTTTTGTCTCTTTCTTCTTATAATTAACATTTAGTCTAGGCTAGACAGCAGGGATTCACTAAAGCCTAGAATTATGTAAGCAATTTTGGGCTTCGTATTGCTGATTCTGGTTTTTCTGTTCGTTTCCTTTTTGAGGTTAGGAAAGTTTTATTGGAAATGAAGGAGGGAGACTAGCTCCTGGATTTTATGGGGGGGGGTCCAACTGAGTTGTCACGGGGCTCCTTGATTTAGAATTACTTATATGTAAGTGGGGCACAGGAATTACTTAGTCCTTGAGTGGACCCTGCTGCAGGTGTCTGTGAAGTGTAAAAAGCGATACAGGAAAATAAATCTCCCAACCTGAATGATATCAGACGAGTTCGTTTTCTCTAAAACCGAAGAATGTATTTTAGGAACCATGGAGGTTAAGAGCAGAATATATTTATTGAGAGAAAGAAAGTTTCTGTCCAAGAGAGGGACAGAAGGAGGCGCGAGTGGGTTACCCCCAACTCTGCCTTTTCCAGGGACTTTTATAGAGAAAAACCATGAGGTGAGGCGGGTCTAAGGTAGGGGAAATGGACAGAACTATGGCCTGCCAATAAGACTCCAATGATAAATATTTAGGTAAGACTGAGTGAACTGGGATCAAATGGGAAAGCGAGTCATGTAAGAAGTGGGCATGAATGCCAAGTGGGGTTTTTCCCATAACGGGTTAGGTCAAGGACTGTTCAAGGAGGAAGCTACCTAGTTAGAACATCAATCCCTGCTGTCCATCCCTGGGGAGGTATGTGGGTGTATTTGTTTAGCTTTTTGTCTTGAGATCTGGCCCACAGGTATCTTATCTTTCATGTTGGCTTCTTCGAGGGCCCGGCCCCTGTCTGACTGCCTATAATATTTCTATCTACCTCAGCTGCCTATCACATTCCCCCCTCTGAAGAAGTAACCCGAACTGCCGTGAGGGAGTAATGGTCGATGACCACACTGGCTTCTTCAGACTGAAATGGGTCGTAGTTATTGACTGGTAGTCAGAGATACACTCCAGAGGGCCTATCTCAAGGTCCTCGATAGACACCAAGCATTTTTCATCTTGGGTAGGTGTATAGCTTTAAATCTGGAGGAGACAAAGGGAAAGAACCAATTAAGTATGCATGGGCCAAATAATAAGATCAACAGGATTATTACGAATATAGTTAACAAAGATTTCCACCAAGAGGAACCAGTAATGGCCTCCCATAGAGAGGATAAGTTCCTGGGAGTTTTAGAATCTGACATATCATTGATCTGTTGCATAACATCTTGAATAGCAATTGAGACATTAGCAGAGGGATAAGGAATGTATACACAACATTCAGTTTTTATAATTGCACAGATATCCCCTTCTGCTACTGTTAGAATGTCTAATGCCATTCAATTTTGGAGGATGGTTTCCCTCATTAATTTTACTTCTTCATTTAGGAGAGAGAGACCAGCTGTGGTGTCACTTAAGGCCCACTGAGTATAGTTAGTTAAGGCCTCAATGTGCTGCACGACATCTTCTAACCCTAGGGAAGGGATAAAGATAGAGGCCAAGTGATCATACCAGTGAAACACGCTTCTAGACCATCGGTGTTGTAAGCGGGGTAAATTAGCAGGTTTGTCAATAGTTTTGACACTCCTGACTTGTAACCATGCAAATCCTAATGTGCATCTTGCTATCCATCCAGGAGTTAGCCAGGGCCACAAATTGGTCCCACAAGACCAATGTGTGCCTTTGGGGGCTTCCCATCTAATTCCAGGTTGAGCAAGCCCATCTGTTGCAAACCAGTATTTAGCCTGTAAAGTTATTGTATATATACATTGCTCAGGGGCAGTCCAAACCAAATATTTAGTGGAGTTAGACCAGTGAGAATAGGAATGATTTTTTTGTTCCCAACATAACGGGGCCTTTCTACTGAGATGAGCTACGGTGGGAGTCAACCATATATAATCATCCTATATCTGAAAATAGCCATCCTGATATCTATGATTGTCAGCCATCAGGATAGGACCCTTATTTTTATTTAATAGCGGCCTTACTAGTGCCTGCAGAGAAGCTTCAGTGACTTTGTGGGAAAAGACTCGGTTATGCCCAGGGTCATTAAGAGTATAGTTTATAGGCCACTCACTTACTTTGTAATGGTGGGTTGACCCCCTATGCATGATTGAACTCTTGCGCATCTCATTAATATAGTCCTATAATTTTTTCAATCATCTCCTTGAACTGAGGATACACACCAAGGAAGTCCTGATGTACTAGACAAGGGGAGTAGACCACATATACAGCAAGAGGTCTGTTGTAACGACTCTGCATATTCCTGGGCCCATTTAGAAAGGAATTGCATCCTCCTCTGAGGGGCAAAGTGATTAGTAAAAAGGCCAAGAGTAACGTCACTTATCTGAAGACTTTAATTTTTTCTTCAATAGGAATCTATGGTTTCACAGGAGTACTCAGGTGGGTGTTCACTCTCAGCAACTGTCTCTGGTTCCCAGAGCTGGGGTCTGGTGTGATGTACCCAGGAATCCAGGCCTGTCATCTTGACCGGTGAAGCAGTCGACAGGATCATGGTGTATGGGCCTTCCCACATTGGTCCTAGGGAAGGAGAAGATGAGGGGGGAGATTTCACCAGGACTAAATCTCTAGAATTGAATATGGGATTTTCCTTTTCTCTGGGCTTGGCCTCTGTATGCTGTTGAAGAGTTTGTTGGAATTTAGCCAATGAAGTGACATCTGTTAGTAAGGCATCTGTTTCTCTGTTGAAGAGAAAATCATTAATGACAACAGGTCATCTGTAAGTATTTTAAATGGACTGAGACCTAGGATATGAGGATCTTTAAAAGCAAAGAGAAACTGGGAATCTCCATGTAAAGGAACCCAAAAGAAAGCATAAACTTACTGGCATCTTTTGTAATTTGAGAAAGGAATGTATATGGCGTACGTACCATTGGGTTTAACCCAAGGTCCTGTGTTAGTCTCCAGTCCCCATTGGGCTTTTGAATTCCCAAGACTGGGAGTGTTACACGGACTGTTACAGGGCTTAAGTAAACCTTGTGTCCTTAGGTTATCCATTATAGGTAATAACCCTTTTCTAACTTCAGGTTTTAAAGGATATTGTCTCCGATTACGAAAAGTAGTAGGATCTCTGAGATGTGTCTGTCCTGGAGCAGCTCCTAATGCCCTACCTATTCTGCCTTTAGTAGCCCATACTTCAGGATTTATTCCTGTCTCCCCAAGGGGAAGACAGTGTACCTGACCTGGGTGCATATATATTATAGTATTTAAGCAAGATAAAATATCTCTTCCCAAGAGAGGGACTGGACTTTCAGGCATTATCAGAAAGGAACGTGAAAAAAGAAAAACATCCCAGTTACAGCCTAAGGGTTGTGAAAAATAGCGAATTACCTCCTCTCCAATGACTCTTTTCCCTGAGGTATGGCAGCTGGAAGGAAGGCCAGGATTGCAAAGAAGGACCAAGAGACTTGCACCAGTATCCAGCAATAGGCTGGTTTTCTTTCCCTCTAAAGTCATGATTACCCGAGGCTCCTCAGTGGAGATAACAGTCGGGCCAGAGGGAGAGGGCAAAGTGTGTGCTGGGCCCCTTCATTCTTGTTGGACCAGCTGGTATGATGGGTCTGAACTTTGGGGCCTTTGCTTCAGAGGGCAGTCCGACCTCCAGTGGTCACCCTTGCAGTTAGGGCATGGCCCAGGGAGCTTTTTAGGACAGTCCCTCTTAAGGTGGCCTGGCTTCTGACAGCGGTAGCAGACCAAGGTAGTCCTTGATTTCTTGGGGCCCTCGAACTGACGCGCAATTCTATCCTCCCAGAAAACTCATGAACCATGTACTTACTCCTACTCAACATCTACAAGCTAAGTTACAATTGGTCTGGTGACGGGAATATCTAAAGAATGAAGCATATCTTTATAATAAATCATCGTTTTTTCTTTGGACGAGGGCATAAAAAGGCAAGTTGGAAGTGCCTAGATATTCGCAAACCACAAAGGAGATCACCTCTAAATAGAACTAACAATTGGCTAGAGGAATTTTGCCCCATGCACTGGACAAGGCCTCCGGCCACTTGTGTTTATTACCTAATCACCTAAGCAACCTCTCTTAGCAAGAGGACAAGACTATGTTTTAAACTTTGAAGCTCACAGGTTAAACAAATTGACCATCAAGCAATCACATTTAAATATTGTTAACAGGCAAGTTAGTTAAGGCTGACAAGAACCTCTTTTTAGTCTTAGTTAGCATATGTAAGGCACAAATGTGAATCGTTCCCCTTCTAGCTGTGAGATGTAAATTCTTGTGAATTGCCTCAGCCTAGTTTCTGAAGGCTGGGTCCACTGAAGAGTTTATGGAGAATTTCTAGTCTACTGGCAGAGAGAGATAGGTATGATAGATAAGTGGAGATTTTTTTTCAGTGGTCAGGAGCCAGTTTCCACTGGGGAATCTTTGGGATCCACCAGAAAGCAGCCCTGGCCATGACCCCTCATTTCTCAGTTTCTATTGGCCTGCAAACCAGAGATCAGTCCCCAGAAAGGAATCCAGCCGTCTCTCTCGTCAACGTTCCATCAGTCATTGGCTTTAATGGGGATTCACCAAAGAGATGCTGGGGAAACCTGTCCTCTGCTTCAAAGAGTGGCAGCTGCTCTAAGAGGTTTTAACTAGTGGGCAGAGAGACCACTGTTTGTCAAAATTTTACAAGGGATAGTTAAAGCCTGAACAAGATTACCTACACTAGACCTAGGAGAAGAGGAAAGGTTGGAGATCCTCCCATAGACTAAATATGTTTTGGTCCCATAAGTGTGCTGCTTTCGGAGATAGCTCCTTCTGCTGTCACCAAGTTCTCTCCACTGTGTCTCAGGTTCAGCCTCCCGAGGGAGACCTGCCCAGAACACAAAGTCGGAACATAGCTTTTCTGTATGTCCTCCTGGACGGGCAAAATTCAGATGTCTCATCTGACCCAGAGACGGGGTATGTGCTCTTTCTCTAAGGTGACTTCCCTGTCTTCAGCTTTAACAAACACTCATCTTCTATGGGCTTAACTTAGTTGGAACAGTCCAGAGCTCTTTTTTAAAGTCTGAGCTAGATTTAAAGAGACCCATCTTACAGTTTGTATCAAAATCCATTAGGAGCATTCTAACATTACTCTCCCTAGCTACATAACATCAAGCAAGGAAAACCAGTACATTTAGCAACTAGTTCAAATGCATCAAACACAACATATACCACAACAAAACTGGAGCACATTTAGCAACCAGTTCAAACGCATCAAAAACAACATATACCAGAACAAAACAGGAATAAAATGTCTCACTAAAGAAATATCATAACCTTATAACTTTGCCATGTTCTAACTTAGATTTATCAACATTTTAACAAAACTATGTAAACGACAAAGCATAAGCAATTAAAAGCAACAGGCAAAAGCGTAACAATTTGAAGCATAAAAATGTTCCCTAAATGAGTCCGAATCCAGAGTCTATGAAAGAAAAGCAAACTCTTCCCTCCATCCAGGTATCTCGGTGAAACCTCCAAAATGATACAGGAAAATAAATCTCCCAGCATAAATTATATCAGATGAGTTTGTGTTCGCTAAAACCGAAGAATGTATTTTAGCAACAATGGAGATTAAGAGCAGAATATATTTATTGAGAGAAAGAAAGCTTCCATCCAAGAGAGGGACAAAAGGGGGCCCGAGAGGGTTACCCCTGACTCTGTCTTTTCTAGGGACTTTTATAGAGAAAAACCATGAGCTGAGGCAGGTCCAGGGAAATGGACAGAACTATGGTCCACCAATATGACTGCAAGGATAAACATTTAGGTGAGACTTAGTGAACAGGGATCAAATGGGAAAGCGAGTCACGTAACAAGCCGGCATGAATGCTGAGGGGGTTTTTCCTGTAAGGGGTTGGGTGAAGGAATCTTCAAGGTGGTAGCTACCTGTTTAGAATATCAATACCTGCTGTCCATCCCTGGGGAGGTATGTGGGTATATTTGTGTAGTTTTTTGTCTTGAGATCTGGCCCACAGGTGTCTTACCTTTTATGTTGGCTTCTTCACAGGCCCAGCCCTGTCTGACTGACTATAATATTTCTGTCTACCTCAGCTGCCTATAATAAAGGACCAATTACATCTTCCCAGAAGAATTAAAAATATCACCCACAGTTATATATGCACACTATGCTAATATCAGCACAGTTTGTAATAACTATATCTTGGAAACAACCCAGATGTCCACCAACTGAGAATGGATTAAGATTTTTTTTATACAATGGAGTACTACTTATCCATAAAGAATGATGAATCCTAGGCATTTCTGGGTAAATGGATGCAACTTGACACTATACTCTTAAGTGAAATATATCAGACTGACGTGAAACATCACATGAGAAACTGAAAGGGTAATGAAGGACCAAAACGTACAATAGATACAGTGAAATGGGAGGAAATTCTTCAAAAGGAACAAAGAACTAGGGTGGAGAAAAGGAGAAAGGAAGGAGGGAAAGGGAAAAAAATTAAAAGAAAAAGAATAAATAAAAACAAAGGTTTGTAAATAGGAAAAAGTGGGCTGAAGGGAGGAGAGGAGGTTCAGATAAAAGAGGAATCAATATTATATTGATACAAAATGCCTAATTTTACGATCATTATATACGATCATTATATATATCTAAGATGTATCACTAAATTTAATAAAAGGAGCACCAATTTGGATTCATGCTTTCTAGCCCGTTTCCTTCACACAGTGTTTCAAGTAAACTGGAATCTCAGAATGAATTAGATACTTTTCACTAAGATTTTTCTCAAAATTTCTACAAGTGGGTTGGCTACCCTCCATGTCACGGAGGCAGTTCTGTTCTAATCTGTTCACTTGTCTTCAAGCTTTTTTCTGATTATATAATTCTAGTGAAAATTTAGTTAGCGTTTTTCTCTATTTCACTTCGGGGAATACCACCTGCAACAATCAAATGCCACAGATCTACAGCTGTCCAAGCATTCCAAGAATGGCTCTGCTTCTGCTCTCCATTATGGTAAGTACATGCACCTTGTCTTTGGCAATTGAGTGCTGGCATTTGACACGTGTTACACCAATATCTAATTAATCCCATTGCCCTCAAGTTTTTTAATTGAGTAATGTGACCCCTGAGACCCGCCAAGGTCTGGCATACAGAGAAGAGTAATGACAGGACACTTCAGAGTTTTGGTGCTCCCTTCACAAATCTCTTTTTAAGGGATTAACAAAGGGTACATTTTCTGGATACTCTCATGTTGGCTCACTCTGGGCCCAAGGAAAATTTTTAAGGGTGGGCTCCAAGGTTAAAGAATGCACATGTGAAATGTTCACCACTAGAGACCATACTCATAAGTGAAATAAATCAGACCTGCATGTGTAAGCAATATATTGTCTCACTAGTGTAAGAACCTGAAAGAGTGAATAAAAATCAGGAGATGTGATAGATATTGTGAAATGAAAGGAAAATGCTCAAAAGCAAAGGGCAACTGGGACGTGGGAAAGGAGAAGGGGAAGAAGCAGAAATGATGTATATATGCATATACAGGATAGCTAATAGTTGTACTACTGTCTTCTATTGCTTTACTGAAAGGAGCAGTTAATGATTACTGGTTTGATCATTATTGCACGTCTCCTTTTTCCTGAGAAACCACTTTGAAGATATCAATAGTAATACAACAATCACTGTTAATTTCCTACCACTTTGTCTGTAACTTGGTATTGTTTGTATTGCTCTTATGCTATT